>CM035155.1:133331892-133489392 GCA_020205615.1 Panax quinquefolius
TTCCCGACTCGTCCTAGCTATATTTTCATTTCCTGAAGAGAACAATGAAAGAAAAGGGTGAGCTCAACTATCTCAGTAAGAAATATTATGACTAAGATAATGCATAATAAATTATCCTTAGCCTTCAACAGTATAACAACTGATAGAATATAATAGACAAGAAGTTTTAGATCAACAACTGCAGCTGAATAAGCAATCCATTAAAAGAGTCAAGTAGAGCATGATATCTGCTATCTTCTATGATTTAAAAAGTTTTTCATCAACTTTATCGCTGAGACTCACCTTAATAAATAAACCACATCATCGAATCATCCCTGCACTACAGGCCAAGGATATTCATGTAATCATCAATGGTCATGATTATACCGAATAATCCTTGGTCATAATCATACCAACAATTGTCCATCAATGCACTACGGGCCAATGAAGACTTTTACCACATAATTTGTACCATTACGGGTCATGATTATACCGAATGATCCCTGGTCATAATCATACCAATCAATAGTTCATCAATGCACGTAAGCCAAAGATGACTTTCATCATAATATAAGCATGAGAATGATGACAATGATATAAACATTAATCAAACAAAATCAAGGATAAATATTAAAGACTTTAAAATTATCCAGAGTTTAAAATATCCAAATTATCAACATGATACTGCTTTGTGGAGTAAAATTCAAGAATAATATTCATGTATCAAAAATAATTTGGACAAAAAAGAAATATATTTTTCTGGTGAATAGTGCCCCGTGAAAAGTACTTCGGGAATAGTACCTCGTGAATAGTATCTTGACATGAAAAGTACCCCAAATACTCGAGTGAATAATATTCGGGTGAATAGTAACCCGTAAATAGTAACTCGTGAATAGTACTCCGACATGAAAAGTGCCCCGAATCCCCGAGTGTATAATATTTGAGTTAATAGTAACCCATAAATAGTAACTCATTAATAGTATTCCGTCATGAAAAGATCAATAATTATCAAGAAAGCTCAGAATAATATTTCCATGAAAAGATACTGGAGGAAGCGCAAATATCAAGGATATTCTACTAATTTCATGGAGTATAGAAGCCAAAACTTCAACAAAATGATACTACAGAGTATGGAAGAAAATATTATTTCAAGCGAATATTGAACAAAAATAACATCCCTTGAACGAAAATAATATTCCAACGAATATTTAACGAAGATAATATTCCTACGAATATTGAACGAAGATAATATTCTTTATGAATATTGAACGGAAATAATATTCATACGAATACGAAAAATAACATCTCTTCAAAATATTAAATAAATAATACCCCTTACCTCAGAAGAAGACTGGATACTGGAATAGTGAAGTAGTAGACTTCTCTTCTTCTTTCTCTCTATAGCTTCTCTCTCTATAATTGCTCTTGTGAGTCTTAGTGAATTGGTGAGAATGGGGGAAGAATGAGCTTTTATTTATAGGAAAATATAGTTTCGATAATTGCACGTTTTGGGACTCGAAATATTACAGTATAATACCTTCATCTTTTCTTTCATTTTTAATTTAGTCCTACAAGTATTATCAAACTTGCACCACCTCCCCTAATAGTATATCATGTGAATCAATAGTACAATCATGTGAATCAATAGTTCAATCATGTGAAAAAAATAATTACAGTATAGTACCTTCATCTATACCTTTATTTTTAATTTAGTCATGCAAGTATTATCAATCTTGCACCACCTACCCTAATAGTACACACATGTGAACACATAGTTATAAGCATGTGAATTAATAACAATTAATTGCTCATTTGTCCAATTAATTACACGACTGGTCAATATAACTTCCATCCATCAATTATTATCGAAATAAATGTCAATTTTCATTAACACTAATAATTCCAACACAATGGAACTATCAATTTCATCTTTAATCAACACGAACTTATTCATCATTAATATTATAACTCACACTATTTAACAACCAGGTCGTTCTCAGGAAAGAGGGGGCTTTCCGATAAGGATTTCTCCTTATTGGCGCGTAATTAGGTGACCAAACCTCTCCTTGACAGAACTTCTAGACATTGTCAATATTGTAAATAATAATATGAATAACTTTGTCATCTCAATTATTGATTTAATAATATAAAATATTGATACTATGGTAATAATTAAATCAATAATATGAGAGATATGATACAGCAATTATTGTAGCAATAATTGAGTATAACTGAGTGACTTCTTACGTAAGCATCAATAATCAATACTGTGTGCTACTATGCAACCACGCGTATTACTGTACTTTTACTACCGTGTAGTTCAACAGTTTTAAGGGTAACACTTTCACCGTTATTTTTATAAAAAGATAATTTCGTCGTTTTTTAATTATGACAATAATTCTATTGTGGGGTCCACCAATGATTATGCCATCGTACGAATATTTTCTGTTAAAACGAATATTCCCCGAAGCAACGAATATTTTATATCAACTTGCATACTTTGCAAAATTTTCATATATCACCCTTAACTTTAACCTTTGATCAATTTAACCATTTACGAAATAAAATAATAATTATCAAAAAATTGAATACTTTCATTTCATAAAATTCGGGGTCTTACAATCTCCCCTCGTTATGAAATTTTGCCCTCGAAATTTACGTATGTGACACCCCCAAATCCGTGTACTTCAATTCCACGGGATTTGGTGTTCACTGTACAAATATCATCTATCTATCTACCCATAATAAATGCAAACCATGCAATAGATAGAAATAATAATAAATCTCCTCTTATGGGGTTACATCAACTACATAATAAATACAATCCCAGGTTACTCTAACCTTAAACATCTGTGCGGAATCATAAATAATTAAGTCTTAAACAACATCATTAACTTAAGTCTTAAACAAATACATCATCATATAAAACAACAAGTCTTCATCACTTGTTAACCTTGCCCTTGCCTTTACTAGTAGAAGGTTCGTCGGTTCTTTCGTTCTTAACTGCAATGTTATTATTACGCAAGAGTGAGCACAAATGCCCACAAGTATAACAATGAAATAACAGTATAATAACATGCGAGTGAATCAAAGACATCTGAATAAAAGCTTAACTTTTGAATCAAGAATGAATAACAAGAATCAAAAGATTTCTGAGGGTCATAAGACCTTAAACTATGTCCTAGGTTATCAAGGGTTATACTTGAAACCTTTAACAGTCATAAGACTATGGACCTTTCTACTCGTACTTAGGGGGATCAGCCCTTAGTACCATACTGTGCACAATATCTTAACGCTAACGCATAAGTAAATCCCTTTGCAGGGTTGTTCATCTCAATTTGACATTCGAGTCCGCACTAAAGGAAGTTTGGTTTGGATAATTCATCAAGGTTACGAAATTTAGAACGCTCATCAACTATGGACTAGTCGAATCAATAAGGGTTCGCTAGTCTAATAAGGTTCAATAATAATGATATTCAAATTGAATAATAATCTCAGGAAGTATACAATAGAACAATTATTGTATAACTGAATCATGCTTTGAAAAGATAATCAATCTTTAATATAACATTTGAACTTGAATAATAGTAATGATAATTTACTCGAGGTAAATAATAAACTTGAACAATAATGACAAGTAGGGTTAGAAACTTGCCTCGCGTGTAGGCTAAACGATTACTACTTTCGCTCACCACAAATCCTACACACATACCATATGTATTCACGACATTCATTAGTTACATTTTCACTTAATTATTTAATATAAACTCTACTTTATTTAACAAATCATTACCCTTCTAATTTAATTACTTAATTAAATTAGAATATTTTCATTCTCTTACTATTATTACACTCGAATAAATTATTTCATAATAATTTCCATCGAATATTTATTTTATTCCATAATATCTCAATTAAAATATTTAATTTATTTTATAAATATTTTAATAATAATTTTCATCGAATATTTATTCTATTCCATAAATATCTCAATTAAAATATTTAATTTATTTTATAAATATTTTAATAATAATTTTCATCGAATATTTATTTTTATTATTTTTTTTTATTTTTTTTTATTTTTTTTTCGATCACGTAAATGGTAATGTAGTTTAGTAACGCTACAGGAAGCGGGGTTACCTGTGCTCATTTTCTCGTAGTTCTCAGATTACGCAATTCATGAACATAACAAGGCCAAATTAGGTCAAAAATCAATCACACGTAAAATTATACATGAATATGGCCATAACTTCCAATTAGTTATTTTTACACGAATTTAGACATACCCAATCATTGTAATACATATATAATCATTACTTAACCCATCTAGCATGATTTTTAACAAGTTATAACACATAATTTGCAAAATCAACACATTTACTTCCACCGTTTTGATGTTCTTGAAGGTTTTGAAAATAAAAAAAATGAAAATTGTCACTACTGGATTCGTTATAACAAGAATCCGTTTATTTAAACTTTGGTCTCTTCAGTATCAACATGCATAACAACATACTGAATGTAAAATTTAGGGATAATATACGTTCAATACATGAAATATCACGTATAAGGCCATATGGCCAAAACCCAAACTCAGAATTTTGAAATAGCAATTCATAGTATTATGAAACCGATGACATGATAATTCACATAATATATATATATATATAATCAAATACGATTTGATATATCTTAACCCATATATAAACTCATAATCAAACCCTTTTTCAATTACGAGATTTTACAAAATATATGAAAGCCATTTTATAAAAACTAAATGACGTAACTTTAAAATTTGGGAAGAAGGATTACCTTTGAATACTCGCTTAGATTACAGGGGTGACAACAATTCCCAATTTCTCACACTTCTTCACCTTTAATCACAGTATTCGCAATCTCTCTCAAAGTTCTCAAACTCTCTCTGCCTCTCTGCTTTTCCAGACTTAGAATAATAATAATAATAATAAAAGAAGACGTAATATAACAGAGGGAGAAGAAAACTGATGCGCGTAATGGTCAGTTAACCCAAACATGGGTAACTGCATCCAACCACTACTAGGGCCTTGTTTGGAAATCCTTAATTGATTCAAAGTCATTTAATTTAATAAAGCTTTATCATATAGTTTGAAAATGTCACACTCCTTATAAAATAAATCCAATATTTTATTTAATATATTTTAAATAAAATATAATAATTTCTCATAAATTCACATAGTCACATAAATAATTTTCTCATTAATAAATAATGTCAAATTATTAATTCTCTAATTAATAATTAAATTAATTAAAATACCAATATGCTTATTAAATATTTCTTTTAATACAATAAGCTCACATAATCACATACTTTGATAATAAAACACTCTACATTAATTAAATAAATGTAACACATATAATTAAATTAATCTACCACAATTAAATCGAATTAATTATTTAATCTAATAATTAAATCATCGAAAATATTTATTTAATTCAATAAATATTAAAATTAATTACAAAATTCCTTAAAAGGATTCGTCATTACAAACGCATTTCGCATTACAGTATGCCAAAGAGGTGAGGATTGTGGCGCCCCCAAAATAGGTATACATCACCCATTCCGAGTTGTCAATACATGGTACGAAAACAACTACAACTTTATTATTACAACAAAGAAAGCTGTGAGTTTAAATACAAATATTATCTTCTGATAATATCTATACTCAAATAAATCCTCATCACATTTATTGATACATTATTTTACAAAATGGTGAGGACTACTAAACAATCCTTTCTAAAACCTTCATTCCATACCCCGACTAAATACTCGCTATATTCTCGCCTCCCGAGAAGAATGGAACAAAAGGAAAAGGGTGAGCTCAACTAGCTCAAGAAAGAATATTATGACTAAGATAATATACAACAAATTATCGTTAGTCTTCAACAGGAAAAATTTAATAGAATACAATAGACAACAAATTTTAAATCAATATTCGCAATGAAATAATAATTCATTAGAAGAGTTAAGTAGAGAATGCAAACTACTATCTTCTATGTATGAATTTAAAAGTTCATCGCTCATCTTTTATCCCTCAGAACAACAATCCATAAACATCCTGAATCAAATATTCATCTTTGCACTACAGGCCAAAGATATTCATCACTTAGTCATGTTCATTAAAACATTTGTTCATCTTTTGCACTACTGAGGCAAAGATATTCTTCAGAAATCATTCATCTTTGCACTACAGGCCAAAAGATATTCAATAATATCATCATTTAAGACCGAGGATGATGAAAATATTTTTAAAGAAATGAATCCAAAGTGAAACAAAATGACAAGGATTAAGGATTAAGGATTCGTACTTTGTTTTATCCATGTTCAAAATACCTCAAAATAATCATAGTGGTGTAAAATTCAAGAATGATCAAAACATGGATACAATCAAAGCTAGTATCCGAATAGATATTTTGGACGAAAAGAAGAAATTTTATTTTTCGATGAATAGTCTTAGATATCGTGAATAGTCTCAGTATATGTGAATAGTCTAGTATCGTGAATAAGTAACTCTCACACCAAAAGATAGAAATTCCACAAAAAAACATTTTCACGCTTCATGAATAATACTCGTGAATAGTAACTCGTGAATAGTAACTCATGAATAGTAACTTGTGAATAGTAACTCATGAATAAGTAACCCCGATACATGAAAAAGTTCCAAATTTGATAAAAAGTTCCAACCAATATTTCAAAGATAATGATATTGAAGAAATAATATCATTTGAGAAGAAAATAACATCCCTTACCTCAAAGAATCAAGATTCGGAAAGAAAGATCGGGAAGTGATCTTTGAATGAAACTTGTCTTTGAACAAAGAACTCTCAAAGTATCTAAATACTCACAAAATACGCCAATAATATAGAGAGAGAAAAGAGAAAACTTTATTTACGTGTGATTTTCAATTCTAACTTAGCCCTCTATTTATAGGAAAATGTTAGCCCACCAAGCGCAGACTTGACTGCACCGATGGCTTTACACTTCTACTATTGCCACCCACCACATTTGAAATAAAATTCAGCACATTTTTCACCAACCACAAGTGGGGCCCACTAAATTCTAGAATTTTCTACCAAAATCAATTATAACCCTACTTTCCGTATCAAACACCTCTTAAAATTTATAACAAATCATTCGCTCATTTTTAATTGGTTCAAAATTTGTAGACATATACTCAACTTATATATGTATAACATATCCAAAAATCGCAACGATAGCGATCCAACTACGATTAAAAATTATAACTCACGCAATATATCGTAAAAATAATTGATTTGATTTTTAATACCTCCATTCCGACAAAAATAATCGATAAAACACCTCAACATTAAATCCTTCAATTATAACCACATATAATAAATAAATCCATCATTTATATCCATATCAAATAAATATTTTCTTATCATATAAATTAATAATTAATTATTCCCAAATAATATTACGTAATCACAATTATGACAACCAGCGGTTCCGGAAGAGGGGCTTTCCAATAAGGATCTCTCTCTTCAAGTGCGCAATTAGGTGACCAAACCTCTCCTTAGATGTAACTTTCTAGACATTGCCAATAATGTTATCTAATAATATTATTCAAATAATATGAATTATTGATCTGATAATGGGAAATACTGTGCAATGACAATTATTGAAACAACAATAATATAAAATACCAACGCAGCAATTATTGAATCAATAAAATAAAATATCGAATAAGAATTACTATAACAATTATTGAGTAGTGCCTTCTTCACGTAAGGATCAATAATTGATGCAATCTGATGCTATCTTGTTCAACAACGCGTATTAGTGTGTTTTAACCACCGGGTATTCCAACAGTATTAACGGTAATAATTACGCCGTTATTTTTAAACAACTTATATTTGTCGTTTTCCTCATCCAATCGCTTTCCGTTATGGGGCCCACACATGGCTGCGCCGTCGCATTTAATATTCCCAAACGATGCATTTAATATTCCACGACCAAATGAATATTCCCAACAACAATGAATATTTTATAACCACTTGCTTATTTTGAAATATTTGCGTATTTTACCCCTAACTATCCACATTAATCAAATCAACCCTTACTATTTCAAAATAATAAATAAAGGAAATTCCTTTTTATTTAAAAAAATTTCTGGTCTTACAACCTCCCTCCTTATGAAATTTCGTCCTCAAAATTGACGTCGTGCACGGTGTTTCGAAAAGGTGAGGATACCTCGCTTTCATTTCCGCTTCCAATTCCTGTGTCATTTCATCTATAAAGCATGATTCCTCCACAAAACTTTAACTTGTGGTATGACCTTTCTTAGCGTAGGACATGCTCCTTCCTATCCAAAATCTTGACAGTACCTCCTCATACGTTAAGTCTTGACTATCTCGTCCGGTTCTAACTCTATAACTTGGTTCGGGTCTTTCACATATTTACGAAGTATAGATATGTGAAACACATTATGAACACGAGACATACTTGGAGGTAACGCAAGTCTATAGGCTACATTTCCTACTCGGTTAAGAATTTGAAATGGACCAATAAATCGTGGATTGAGCTTTCCTCTCTTCCCAAATCTTGTAACTCCCTTCCACGGAGCAACTCGCAATAATACATGATCCCCTACACTAAATTCCACGTCCTTTCGATGAAGATCCGCATAACTCTTTTGTCGATCTTGTGCCGTTTGTATACGTTGTCGAATCATTTGGATCTTTTCGGTAGTCATATATACTAACTCTGGGTCCCAACAATGTTGCTTCACCCACCTCATCCCAACATATTGAGAACGACATTTTCGTCCATATAATGCTTGAATGGAGCCACACCTATACTTGCTCGATAACTGCTGTTGTTGTAGGAGAATTCCACCAATGGTAAATACTTATCCCAACCGCCTTTGAAGTCTAGAACACGAGTCTTAATAAATCTTCAAGAGTTTGAATAGTCCTCTCGATTGGCCGTCTGTTTGGGGATGGTATGCCAACTAAATCGCAAATCCGTGCCCATAGCTTTTTGCAAGCTAACCCAAAATCTTGAAGTGAATCTTGGGTCACGATCCAAAACTATGGATACAGTGCATGCCATGCAACCTCACAATCTCATTTACGTACATACTACTAGCAAGACGTTCAAGGAATAAGTCTCCGTGATCGGCAAGAAATGAGCAGATTTGGTTAATCTATCAACAATAACCCAAATAGCATTGATGCCTTGAGAAACCGTAGGAAGACCCGTGAATGAAATCCATGGTAATGTGTTCCCACTTCCATTCGGAATCTCAAGTGGTTGCAACGGACCCTTAGGTACTAGTCATGCTCCGCCTTTACACGTTGACAAGTTAAACACATTGAGATAAACTTTGCAATCTCTCTCTTCATATTGTTCCACCAAAATGTATGTCAAGATCACGATACATTTTAGTACTTCCGGATGGATTGCAAATGGTGTATTGTGTGCCTCCATCATAATCTTGTTCTTCAAATCAAAGTCGTTAGGAACACAAAGTCTAGAGTGGACTCAAGTATTCCTTCTTCATCAATTCTCGCTTAGGAATAGCTCCTTCTTGTACTTTCTTCTTCATACGCATCATCTCCGGCCTCGGTGGCTTGAGCAACCTTAACTTTTTCTATTAAAGTTGGCTCTATCGCGATACTTGACATCATCGCACTCGCTCCCGCATATGATCTTCTACTCAATCGCGTCGCCTACCACGCTCGCTTTACCAGATGGTATTGAATAGTGTGGTCGTAGTCTTTCAATAGTTCGAGCCAACGTCACGCCAGCATGTTGAGTTCTTTTGAGTGAAGAAATATTTAAGGCTTTTATGGTCCGAATATATCTCCACTTTCTCCCCATATAGATAGTGCCTCCATATCTTTAAGCGAAAACTCACTGCTTTATAACTCTAGATCATGAGTAGGATAATTCCTCTCATACTCTTTAAGTTGTCGCGAGGCATAGGCTATGACTTTCCCACGTTGCATGAGAACACATCCTAACCCTTTGCACGAAGCATCGCCAGAGATAACAAATCCATTCGAACCGGATGGTATTGTTAGAACAGTGCCAAATAAGTCTCCTCTTAAGCTCTTGGAAACTCTTCTCGCATTCTTCATTCCAAACGAATTTTGTATCCTTCCGAGTTAGGTGAGTTAATGGAGTAGCGATTCGAGAAAACCCTTCCACGAATCTCCGATATAACCAAATAAGCCCAAAAAGCTACGTTACTTGATCACCGACTTGGTTGCTCTAACTTTGTATTGCTTCAATCTTCACGGATCAACAGATACTCCTGTTTTGACACCACATGCCCAAGAAAGGCTACTTCCTCAAGCCGAACTCGCATTTCTTCAATTTGGCATATAGTTGGTTTTCACGAAGCCTTTGAGTACCAAATTTCAAATGGTGCTCATGATCTTCACGACTTTTGGAATATATAAGGATGTCATCAATAAAGACAACAACAAAAACGATCCAAATATTCCTTGAATACTCGGTTCATCATATCCATGAAAGTCGCAGGAGCATTAGTTAGTCCGAAAGACATGACTAAGAATTCATAATGCCCATACCGAGTTCGAAAGGCGGTCTTTGGAATATCCTCGCCTCTAATCTTCAAATTTGATGATATCCGAATCGAAGATCGATTTTTGAAAAGAATTGTGCCCTTTGCAATCGGTCAAACAAGTCATCAATACGAGGTAGAGGATACCTATTCTTGATGGTGACATGGTTCAATTCCCGATAGTCAATACAAAGTCGCATACTTCCATCTTTCTTCTTTTTATTTAATAAAACAGAGCACCCCAAGGAGATGTACTAGGGCGAATGAAACCGATGTCCAACAATTCCTGTAGTTGGACCTTTAACTCCTGAAGTTCAATAGAGCCATTCGATATGGGGTTTTAGAAATGGGCTTTATACGTGTTCAAGATCAATAAAGAATTCAACTTCACGTTACGGGGTGACCGTGTGAAGTTCTTCGAAATACGTCGTGAAAGTCAATAACAACAGAATATTATTCAAATTTGACGTGTCTTTATTCAAATCCATAACATGGGCTAAGAAAGCTTGACATCCGCTTTTCAATAAACGAATAGCTTTATGATTAGATATGATAGTGATTGATTTTAATGGTTTAGTTGCTTGAATTAAATAACAGTCGGTTGGTTAGGAATATGAAAACTAACAACCTTACGAAAATAATCAATTTTGGCATGATGAGTAGTTAACCAATCAATTCCTAAAATCACATCAAAAGCAAGTATCTTTAAAGAGATAAGGTCAATGTAAGGTAATGGTGCCAACTTGAATCAAACAAGATTTATAAACGATGGATGTGATGAAAGTTTCTCCTAACGGAGTTTCCACAGATAGATCAAAGTCTAATTTCTCCTGAGTCAAGTTTAAACGTTGAGCACATGCGGGAGAGATAAATGAATGGGTAGCACCCCAGATCAGTAAAGGTATAAACTTCGCAAGAATTTATAAATAGCTTACCCGTGATCACCTCGTTTGGGTTCCTCGATTATGACCGATACAACAAACGCTCTTCCCTAATCGTTGACTTTGACTTTTACGGGACGATCTTTTGAGTCACCGTCCCTCGCCGAACTAGGTTTTGTTACTGCGTCTAATGTCGAAATATGTCCTTCCTTTCCACAACTATAGCATACCTTGAACTGTTGTGGGCGCTTTGACCGATATGTCCCTCTTTTCGCATTTGTAGTAGCATATGAAATGGGTGGTCGTTTCTCCTCCCTTAGAACCGATTCTTTGTCACGCCTTTGTCGTCTTCACATAGTCGTTGTTAAATCTCCTCTTTTAAAATCTCCTCCCGACTTCGCTTCTTCATTTTTCACGACCATGATTACCACCAGAGTGGTAACCATTTTTTGTCCGTCTGCTTTTTCTCCGCCGGTTATCATTATTCGCTGATCGCTATCTCCGAATACGATCCTCGGGTTGTGGTCCCTCGGTTGACCGTATTTCGTTATCTCGCTCTAATAATTGAGCCTGCTTACAACATCCGAATAAAGAGAAAGTTTATGAGAAATGAGATATTGACGTATGCCGGTTTCAAACCTCTAAGAAACATCCGCGTCATCGCTCCTCATTCTCCACCAAATGAGGTGCAAACCGGATAACTCGCAAACTTTGCCTCGTCTCGAGACACCGCCATGTTGTTTTGCTCTAATCGATGAACTCCACTTCCTTCATATGACGAACACTTTCGTGAAAGTATTTGTCATTAAATAGTCTCTCAAACGCCTCCCAAGACATGCCGAAAAGCGGTGGATGGGTACGCTTCACGACTCCCACCAAGATGAATCCGCCGCTTCGCCACGGAACATAAAGGTGGCGAATGGAACCTTCTGTTCCTCCGTGCATCCCAAGACATCGAATATCTTGGTAATTTGCTTGACCATGTTTTCCGCCATGATCGGATCCGCTTTCCTTAAATTCGTGGTCCCAACTCTTTTGAACTGCTTGGGTGTGACAACCCGTGAATTGCTATCATTTCCTCCTCAGTATTTTGAACACGAGTCTCCTCGCTTTGATTTTGCATGAATCGCAAAAAGCTTCTAAACATCCCCTCGCTCATCATCTCGCTTTCAATGGTGTTGTTCACGGAGAGAACATTGCCACTGTTGCACGCTCTCCTCGTTGGTGAGTACAGCGCCTCTCCACGGTCTCATTTCCATTGTTAATATTCTCGATTGACATTCTCAAATCACCGTCATAAAACAAAGGTTAATTAAGGAAATCAATATATCACATAATATCCTATATACTTGACCAACTAACAAATAAGCTTAGGTAGGACACAATAGCGAAGGATTTACTCGCCTCTCCCTCCTAGTTCTATTCCCCGATCTCCGCTAAAGATCATATCCTAAGCTCGATACCAACCGTGACACCCCCCAAAATAGGTATACATCACCCATTCTCGAGTTGTCAATACATGGTACGTAAACAACTACAACTTTATTATTACAACAGTAAAACTGTGAGTTTAAATACAAATATTATCTTCTAGACAATATCTATACTCAAATAAATCCTCATCACATTTATTGATACATTATTTTACAAAAATGGTGAGGACTACTAAACAATCCTTTCTAAAACCTTCATTCCATACCCCGACTCGTACTCGATATATTCTCGCCTCCTGAGAAGAATGGAACAAAAAGGAAAGGGTGAGCTCAACTAGCTCAGTAAAGAATATTATGACTAAGATAATATACAACAAATTATCGTTAGTCTTCAACAGGGAAAAATTTAATAGAATACAATAGACAACAAATTTTAAATCAATATTCGCAATGAAATAATAATTCATTAGAAGAGTTAAGTAGAGAATGCAAACTACTATCTTCTATGTATGAATTTAAAAGTTCATCGCTCATCTTTTATCCTAACTAACAACAATCCATAAACATCTGGAATCAAATATTCATCTTTACTTACTGTGCCAAAGATATTCATCATTAATCATGTTCATTTAAACACTGTTCATCTTTTTTCAGGGCCCAAAAGATATTCTTCAGAATCATTCATCTTTGCACTACAGTGCCAAAGATATTCAATAATATCATCATTTAAGATCGAGGATGATGAAAAATATTTTTAAAGAAACGAATCCAAAGGAAACAAAATGACAAGGATTAAGGATTAAGGATTCGTACTTTGTTTTATCCATGTTCAAAAATACCTCAAAATAATCATAGTGGTGTAAAATTCAAGAATGATCAAAACATGGATACAATCAAAGCTAGTATCCGTAATAGATATTTTGGACAAAAAGAAGAAATTTTATTTTTCGATGAATAAAGGTCAGATATCGTGAATAGTGCCAGATATCGTGAATAAGAACTCAGACACCAAAAGATAGAAATTCCACAAAAAAAACATTTTCACGCTTATTGAATAGTACTTTCGTGAATAGTAACTCATGAATAGTAACTCGTGAATAAGAACTCATGAATAGTAACCCCGACATGAAAAAGTTCCAAATTTGATAAAAAGTTCCAACCAATATTTCAAAGATAATGATATTGAAGAAATAATATCATTTGAGAAGAAAATAACATCCCTTACCTCAAAGAATCGGATTTCTAAGGAAAGATCTAAGTGATCTTTGAATGAAACTTGTACTGAATAGTAACTCTCAAAGTATCTAAATACTCACAAAATACGCTCAATAATATAGAGAGAGAAAGAGAGAAAACTTTGTTTCTGGTGTGATTTTCAATTCTAACTTAGCCCTCTATTTATAGGAAAATGTTAGCCCGCCGAAGCAGACTTGACCTGCTACCTGATGGCTTTACCTGCTACTATTGCCACCCACCACATTTGAAATAAAATTCAGCACATTTTTTTACCAACCACAAGTGGGGCCCACTCAATTCTAGAATTTTCCACCAAAATCAATTATAACCCTACTTTCCCTAATCAAACACCTCTTAAAATTTATAACAAATCATTCGCTCATTTTTAATTCGTTTCAAAATTTGTAGACATATACTCAACTTATATATGTATAACATATCCAAAAATCATAACGATCCAACGGTCCGATTAAAAATTATAACTCACGCAATATATCGTAAAAATAATCGATTTGATTTTTAATACCTCCATTCAAACAAAAATACCGATAAAACACCTCAACATTAAATCCTTCAATTATAACCACATATAATAAATAAATCCATCATTTATATCCATATCAAATAAATATTTTCTTATCATATAAATCAATAATTAATTATTCCCAAATAATATTACGTAATCACAATTATGACAACCAGGCCCTGAAAAAGAGGGGCTTTCCAATAAGGATCTCTCCTACTCGGCGCCAATTAGGTGACCAAACCTCTCCTTAGATGTAACTTTCTAGACATTGCCAATAATGTTATCTAATAATATTATTCAAATAATATGAATTATTGATCCGATAATGGGAAATACTATCACAGTTGACAATTATTGAAACAACAATAATATAAAATACCAACGCAAAGAATTATTGAATCAATAAAATAAAATACTTGAATAATAATTCATCGTAACAATTATTGAGTAGTGCCTTCTTACGTAAGGATCAATAATTGATGCAATACTGCAATGCTACTCTTTATTGAACAACGCGTATTAGTGTGTTTTAACCACAAGGGTATTCCAACAAAGATAATTCAGTAATAATTACGCCTGCTATTTTTAAACAACTTATATTTGTCGTTTTCCTCATCCAATCGCTTTCAGTTATGGGGCCCACACATGGTCATAGCTACCATCATTTAATATTCCCGACAAATCATTTAATATTCCACGACCAAACGAATATTCCCCGACAACAATGAATATTTTATAACCACTTGCTTATTTTGAAATATTTGCGTATTTTACCCCTAACTATCCACATTAATCAAATCAACCCTTACTATTTCAAAATAATAAATAAAGGAAATTCCTTTTTATTTAAAAAAAATTTCGGGGTCTTACAAGGATACCTCGTCAGATTCTAACTCTTGAGGTATAACCTTTGAGTGTAGAATATGATCCTTCTTATCCAAGATTTTAACACGTATCTCCTTATACGTTAAATCTTCGGCTATCTCATCTAGTTCTAATTCAATAATGTGGTTCGGGTCATCCACATATTTAAGTAACATCGATACGTGAAAAACTTTATGAACACGCAACATACTTGGCGGTAAAACGAGTCTATAGGCCACAGTTTCTACTCAATCGAGGATTTCAAATAGACCAAGGGTTGAGATTTCCTCTCTTCATCGAGTCTTGCTTCTAGAATAACGCCTTCTTGAACCTTTTTTTTCGTATTTATCAGCTCCGGGTCTATAGCTTGAACGACTTTTAACTTTATTGATTAAAGTCGATTCTACTCGTATATTTGATATCACCACGTGGGTCCTTAGAGTCTTTAACTCTATCTTCATCATTTATAAGTTATACGAAATGGGTTTTTGTGTTAACAATGTCGCACTCGTAAATGCATACGATCTTCTACTCAATGCATCAGCTACCACTTTCACTTTTTCCACGATAATATTGAATGGTATGGTCGTAATCTTCAACAACTCGAGCCAACGTCTTTGCCGCATTATACGTTCGTTTTGGTTGAAGAAATATTTAAGGGTTGAAGAAATGGGTTTTGTACTGGGGTCAATATAAAATTCGATTTCACGCTCTGGGGGTAGGCCAGGAAGTCTTCAGGAATATGTCTGGAAATTTATTAATGATAGAAAAAAAAATTGTGACTCTCATCCTAAGACTTGGATAGTATGTTACATTGATACCTATCAACTTTCCACCGTTATTCATAGCTTTCTCTCTGAAAGTCCGCTTTTTGCAGCATTCCACACAAAGGAAGTCACCAAAGAAAAGGCTCAGGGCTCTTTACTTATGGCTTAATATAACAGTGATTGACTTTAGTGGTTTGGTTGCTTGAATTCGCATAACAGGTTGTTTAGGAATATGAAAGCTAACAACCTTACGAAAATAATCAATTTTGGCATGATGAGTAGTTAACCAATCGATTCCTAAAATCACATCAAGGGCAACAATTTTCAAAGAGATAAGATCGACAGGTAACGTGAAAGTGTCGATTTGAATCAACAAGATTTATAAACAGTGGAGGTAACGAAGATTCGCATAACTGGGGTCAAATTTAAATGTTGAGCGCAAGCAAGAGAGATAAAATAATGGGTAGAACCGATATCTAATAAGGTATAGACTTCGCAAGAATTTATAATTAACTAACCCGTGATAACTTCGTTCAGGTTACTCGATTTTTAAGAAGTCACGAAAAACGCTCTTCCTGAAACCACCGACTTTGTTTTGTCCATATCCGCTTTTGGTGCCATCGTCCCAGCTGGACTTGATTTCGCTACAGGACAAAATTGAGCTATGTGACTGTCTTTTCCACAACTAAAACATACCTTGGAAGGCTGTGAACAGTTTGGACTTATGTGTTCCTCCTCTCCGCATCTATAGCATCTAACTGGCGATCATTCTCCTCCCCTAGAATTTGTTGTTAGTGTTGGTGCTGCTGCCGACGTCTTCCCATCAACGTTAAATCTTCTCTTCATGAATTTTCCACTTCTATTATCTTAGCCATGATTACCACCGAAGTGGTTACCATTCTTGGCATGATAATTTCCCCCACGATGGTTATCATTGTTTCATGATCATGTTGCCACCCTAAGCATTTATTATTATCGTGTTGTTGGTCGTTGTCTTTTGGTTGTGCTGACTCATTATCGCGCTCCAATAACTGAGCCCTATTCACAATATCTGAATATAAACAAAGTTTTTGAGAAATGAGGTATTGCATATATCGGGTTTCAAACCTCTTAGAAACATTCGCGTCATTCGCTCCTCATTATCGACCAAACGGGATGCAAACTGGGATAACTCCTTAAATTTAGTCTCGTATTGCGACACGGTCATATTGTTTTGCTCTAACTTGATCAATTCCACCTCCTTCATGTGACAAATACTTTCGGGAAAGTACTTGTCGTTGAACAACTCTTGGAACTTCTCCCAAGACATCTTGAGTGCGTCAAGCTGGGTACGCTTTACAGATTTCCACCAATAATCTGCCTCTTCACGCAACATAAAGGTGGTGAAGGGAAACTTTTGCTCCTCTGAGCATTTCAAGACATCAAATATCTTGGTGATTTGCTTTATCCACGTCTCCGCTTTAAGTGGTTCTAGCTTTCCCCAAAACTCCGGCGGTCCCAGCTCCTTGAACTGCTTAGCAGTGACCATCTGAGAGTTGCCAGTGTTTCCATCTGCATTTTGAATCGGAGTCTCTCTCACCTGATGTTTCATAAATTGCATAAAGTCTCTGAACATCCCATCATTCATCATCTGATCGGTGTTGTTGTTTACCTGAGGATTATTGTCTTCCTGTTGCAAATTATCCAGGGTATTGATCGTTGGTGACTCAACGGTCTCATGTGCTTCATTGCTGATCTCAACATTTTCAGATGTCATTTTCAAACACTGTCACAAAATAAGGGTTAATTGATATATCACATATTATCCCTATACTCTGACCGACCAATTAAATATCAAATAAACTTAGGTAGGTCATACTAGCGAAGGAATTCCCCGTCTCTCCCCTCCTAGTTCTTGTCTCACATCTCAGCCAGAGATCATATCCCTAAGCTTTGATACCAACTGTGACACCCCTAAAACAGGTATACATCACCCATCTTGAGTCGCCAAATACATGGTACATAAATCAAATACAAACTTAATTATACAATTGTCGGGTAATATACGACAAAACATAGATGGGAGTTTAAACAAGAATATTTCCTTCTAGATAATATTCACTCTCAAAGGAGTCCTCATTACATTTATTATCACATTATTTCACAGAATAGTGAGAACTACTAAAGCCAATTATCCTGGACTATCACTCCATTTCCCGACTCGTCCCAGCTATATTCTCATTCCTGAAGAGAACAATGAAAGAAAAGGGTGAGCTCAACTAGCTCAGTAAGAAATATTATGAATAAGAAAACACAGAATAAATTATCCTTAGCCTTCAACAGTATAACAACTGATAGAATATAATAGACAACAAGTTTTAGATCAACAACTGCAGCGGAATAAGCAATCCATTAGAAGAGTCAAGTAGAGGATGATATCTACTATCTTCTATGATTTAAAAAGTTTTTCACCAACTTTATCGCTGAGACTCAGCTTAATAAATAAAACACATCATCGAATCATCCCTGCACTACGGGCCAAGGATATTCATGTAATCATCATTGGTCATGATTATACCGAATAATCCCTGGTCATAATCATACCAACAACTGTCCATCACTGCACTACGGGCCAATGAGGACTTTTACCACATCATTTGTAACATTACGGGTCATGATTATACCGAATGATCTCTGGTCATAATCATACCAATCAATAGTCCATCTATGCACGTAAGCCAAAGATGACTTTCATCACAATATAAGCATGAGGATAATGACAATGATATAAACATTAATCAAACGAAATCAAGGATAAATATTAAAGACTTTAAATTTATCCAGAGTTTAAAAATATCCAAATTATCAACACGATACTGCTTTATGGAGTAAAATTCAAGAATAATATTCATGTATCAAAAATAATTTGGATAGAAAAGAAATATATTTTTCTGGTGAATAGTACCCCGTGAATAGTACCCTGTGAATAGTACTTCGGGAATAGTATCTTGTGAATAGTACTCTAACATAAAAGTACCCCAAATACCCGAGTGAATAATATTTGGGTGAATAGTAATCCATGAATAGTAACTCGTGAGTAGTATTTTGGCATAAAAAGTGCCCCGATACCCGAGTGAATAATATTTGAGTGAATAGTAATCGGGTGAATAGTAACCCATAAATAGTAACTCATGAATAGTATTCCATCATGAAAAGATCAATAATTATCAAGAAAGCTTAGAATAATATTTCCATGAAAAGATACTAGAGGAAGCGCAAATATCAAGGATATTATACTAATTTTATGGAGTATAGAAGCCAAAACTTCAACAAAATGATACTACAGAGTATGAAAGAATTATTTCAAACGAATATTGAACAAAAATAACATTCCTTGAACGGAAATAATATTCCAACGAATATTTAACGAAGATAATATTCCTACGAATATTGAACGAAGATAATATTCTTTATGAATATTGAACGGAAATAATATTCATACGAATACAAAAAATAATATCTCTTCAGAATATGAAATAAATAATACCCCTTACCTCAGAAGAAGACTGGATACTGGAATAGTGAAGTAGTAGACTTCTCTTCTTCTTTCTCTCTATAACATCTCTCTATAGCTTCTCTCTCTATAATTGCTCTTATGAGTCTTAGTGAATTGGTTAAAATGAAGGAAGAATGAGCTTATATTTATAGGAAAATATAGTTTCGAAAATTGTACGTTTTGGGGCTCGAAATATTACAGTATAATACCTTCATCTTTTCTTTCATTATTAATTTAGTCCTACAAGTATTATCAAACTTTCACCACCTCCCCTAATAGTATATCATGTAAATCAATAGTACAATTATGTGAATCAATAGTTCAATCATGTGAAAAAAAATAATTACAGTATAGTACCTTCATATATACCTCCATTTTTAATTTAGTTATGCAAGTATTATCAATCTTGTACCACCTCCCCTAATAGTACATACATGTGAATCAATAGTACACACATGTGATCACATAGTTATAAGCATGTGAATTAATAGCAATTAATTTCTCATTTATCCGATTAATTACCCGATTGGTCAATATAACTTCCAGCCATCAATTATTATCGAAATACATGTCGATTTTCACTAACACTAATAATCCCAACACAATGGAACTATCAATTTCATCTTTAATCAACACGAACTTATTCATCATTAATATTATAACTCACAATATTTAACAACCAGGTCATTCCTGGAAAGAGGGCTTTCAGATAAGATTTTCTCCTTATTGGCGCAAGAATTAGGTGACCAAACCTCTCCTCGATGAACTTCTAGACATTTTCAATATTGCAAATAATAATATGAATAACTTGTCATCTCAATTATTGATTTAATAATATAAAATATTGATACTATGATAATAATTAAATCAATAATATGAGAGATATGATGCAGCAATTACTGTAGCAATAATTGAGTATAATTGAGTGACTTCTTCACGTAAGCATCAATAATCAATACAATTGTGTTCTTATCAACCACGCCAGCGTATTCATGTACTTTTTTACTACTAGGGTAGTTCAACGGTTTTAACGATAACACTTTCGTCGCTATTTTTATAAAAAGATAATTCCGCCGTTTTCTAACTACGACAATACTTCCGTTAGGGTCCACTAATGATTATGTCGTCGCATTTAATATTCCCCGTTAAAACGAATATTCCCAATACGAATGAAATATTTTATATCATCTTGCTTACTTTGCAAAATTTTCACATATAACCCTTAACTTTAACCTTTTATCAATTTAACCATTTATGAAATAAAATAATAATTATAAGAAAATTGAATACTTTTATTTCATAAAATTCGGTGTCTTACAAAAATGGTCACCCCAAGCCCTCTATTTATAGAGGGGGCAGCCGCAGGTGTACCTACAGTAGCAACAGGTGTACCTGCGGCTGCCCGGGGTGCTCCAGGCAATGTGGGTCCCATCGTCTCGAAGTATGTGCACTCGAACAATGCGCTGTTCACTCGAACCTTCATAAATTTCAATCTGGGAGTCCGATGGAAGCGTGCCATACCATTCTAGAAATTTCTTTTCGAGAGCCATACAATGACATAAGATTTACCCTTTTTTGATTTCAATAAGATGGGTCCATGACCAAAATAGCATTTCTGGGTCTCCGTTAGGCAGTCCGTTGAGCTATTTTGCGTAGTTTATGCTTGAAAGTTAAGATATGGTTCTCGTGGGACTTCTTTTGAAGAAATTTGAGTTGAAATGAGTATATTTGATTTGAGTTAAAGTTAAGTTGGCAAAATGACCATTTTTCCCCTCTCAGGGTTATCTCCGGTTTTTGCACAGTTATAGCAGTCTTTTCTCAGGGTTATCTCTGAGATCATTATGTTGTTGACTCTGAATGTCCTCAGGGTTATCTCTATGGTTGGATTGACCTCACGGGGTTGACTCCGGGCATTAAAATTGATCTCCCGGTGTTATCTCCGGGGTTGGAACAGACTTTCCCGGGGTTATCTCTGGGGTTGGAAACTGATTTCCCGAGGTTATCTCCGTTGTTGGAAACTGGATCTCCCATGGCTATCTCTGGGGTTGGAATTGATGTTTTGGTCCTCCAGGGTTATCTCTGGTGTTTAAAAAAGATGCTTTTGTCCTCCTACATAGTTAGTAACAGGAAAACAAAATTTTGAGTGTCTACACTATCCCAGAGCGTAATATCGAATTTTGTATTGACCTTGAACCCAGTACAAAACCCATTTCCAAAACCCCATATCGAATGGCTCCTATTGAACTTCAGGAGTTAAAAACCCAACTACAAGAGTTATTGGATATTGGTTTCATTCTTCCTAATACATCTCCTTGGGGTGCTCCTATTTTATTCGTAAAGAAGAAAGATGGGTTTATGCGACTTTGCATTGACTATCGGGAGTTCAACCATGTCACCATCAAAAATAGGTACCCACTACCTTGCATTGATGACCTATTTGACCAGTTGCAAGGTGCTAAATTATTCTCAAAAATCGATCTTCATTCCGGATATCATTAGTTAAAGATTAAAACTGATGACATTCCAAAGACTGCTTTCAGGACTCGGTACAGGCATTATGAATTCCTAGTCATGTCTTTTGGATTGACTAATGCTCCTGCGGCTTTCACGAGTATTCAAGGAATATTTGGATCATTTTGTGGTTGTCTTTATTGATGACATCCTCATCTATTCCAAAAGTCGTGAAGATCGTGATCAACACTTGAGGCTAATACTCCAAAAGCTTCGTGAAAACAAGCTATATGCCAAGTTGAAGACATACGGCTTAAAGAGGTAGCATTTCTTAGGCACGTGGTATCGAAGTGTGGAATATCAGTTGACCCGGCAAAGATTGAAGCAATACAAATTTGGGAGCAACCTAAGTCAGTAACCGAAGTTCGTAGCTTTCTGGGCTTAGCTGGTTATTATCGGAGATTCGTGGAAGGATTTTCTCAAATTGCTACTCCATTAACTCAGCTGACTCGAAAAGATAAAAAATTCTAATGGAGCGAGGAATGTGAGAAGAGTTTCCAAGAACTCAATAGGAGACTCATTTCGGCACCTGTTCTGACAATACCATCAGGTTCAAAGGGATTTTTCATCTACAGCGATGCTTCAGGCAAAGGTTTAGGATGTGTTCTCATGTAACATGGGAAAGTTATAGCCTATGCCTCAAGACAACTCAAATAATATGAGAGGAATTATCCTACTCATGATCTAGAGTTGGCAGCAGTCGTTTTCGAGCTAAAGATCTGGAGGCACTACCTGTATGGGGAGAAAGTGGAGATCTATACAGATCATAAAAGCCTCAAATATTTCTTCACCCAAAAGGAACTCAACATGCGGCAACGACGTTGGCTCGAGCTGTTGAAGATTATGACCATACCATTCAATACCATCCTGAAAAAGCAAATGTGGTAGCTAACGCATTGAGTAGAAGATCGTATGCGGGTACGAGTGCGATGTTGTTAACACAAAGACCCATTTTTTATGACTTACAAAGGATGGAGATAGAGTTAAAGGCTCCAAGTACCCACGTGATGATATCAAATATACGAGTAGAACCGACTTTAATCGATAAAGTTAAAAAGCCGCTTTCAAGCCACGTACGGAACGATGGTGATCGTATGAAGAAGAAAGTACAAGAAGGTGTTATTCCATAAGCAAGAATCGATGAAAAAGGAATACTTCAAGTCAACTCTAGTCTTTGTGTTCTTAACGACTTTGATTTGAAGTACAAAATCATAACGGAGGCACACAACACGCCATTTGCAATTCATCCTGAAAGTACTGAAATGTATTACGATCTTTGACATACATAGATGTTTAACTTGTCAACGTGTTAAAGCGGAACATCAAGTGCTAAAGGGTCCATTGCAACCACTTAAGATTCCAGAATGGAAGTGGGAGCACATTAACATGGATTTCGTTACTGGTCTTCCCAAGGTTTCTGAAGGCATAGATGCAATTTGGGTCATTGTCGATAGATTAACCAAGTCTGCTCATTTCTTGCCTATGCGAGAAACTTATTCACTTGAACATCTTGCTCGTATGTACGTAAATGAGATTGTGAGATTGCATGGCATGCCATTATCCATAGTTTCAGATCGAGACCCAAGATTCACTTCATGATTTTGGGTTAGCTTGCAGAAAGCTATGGGCACAGCTTTATGATTCAGTTCGGCATACCATCCTCAAACGGACGGGCAATCAGAAAGGACTATTCAAACTCTTGAAGATCTATTTAAAATTTGTATTCTAGACTTCAAAGGGAGTTGGGATAAGTACTTACCATTGGTAGAATTCTCCTATAACAACAGTTATCAGGCAAGTATAGGTGTGGCTCCATTCGAAGCATTGTATAAATGAAAGTGCCGCTCTCTAATATGTTGGGATAAGGTTGGTGAAGCAACATTGTTGGGACCAGAGTTGGTACCTATAACTATAGAAAAGATCCAAATGATCCAACAACGTATACAAACGACACAGGATCGACAAAAGAGTTATGCGGATCTTCATCAAAAGGACGTGGAATTTAATATTGGGGATCATGTATTGTTACGTGTTTCTCCATGGAAGGGAGTTACAAGATTCGAGAAGAGAGGAAAGTTCAATCCACGATTTGTTGGTCCATTTGAGATTCTTGACCGAGTAGGAAATGTGGCCTATAAACTTGCGTTACCTCCAAGCATGCCTCGTGTTCATAATGTTTTTCACATATATGTGCTTCGTAAATATGTGAAAGACCCAAACCATATTATTGAGTTGGAACCAGACAAGATAGCCGAAGATTTAACGTACGAGGAGGTACATGTCAAGATCTTGGATAGGAAGGAGCATGTCCTACGCACAAAGGTTATACCACAAGTCAAAAAATTTGTGGAGGAACCATGCTATTAAGGAAATGACCTAGGAATTGGAATCGTAAATGAGAGCGAGGTATCCTCACCTTTTTGAAACACTAGGTACGTACGTCAATTTCGAGGATGAAATTTCATAAGGAGGGGAGGTTGTAAGACCCCAACTTTTTATAAAATTGAATTTCCTCTATTTATTATTTTGAAATAGTAAGGGGTTGATTTGATTAATGGGTAAAATGCGTAAATATTTTAAATAAGCAAGTGGTTATAAAATACTCATTGTTGTCGGGGAATATTCGTTTGGTCGTGGAATATTCTTGCAGTCGGGGAATATTCGTATGATGGTGGAGCCATTTGTGGGCCCCATAATGAAAAATTATCGGATGAAGAAAACGACAAGTATGAGTTTTTTATAAATAACGGCGTAGTTGTTATCTTTAAAACTGTTGGAATACCCGGTGGTTAAAATATAGTAATACGCGGTGTTGCACAGTAGCACACGATATAGCACAATAATTCTAATTATTGATTCTTACATAAGAAGTCATTACTCAATAATTGTTATAGTAATTATTGTTCAATATTTTATTTTATTGATTCAATAATTGCTACGTTGATATTTTACATTATTGATTCAATAATTGTCATTGCGCAGTATTTCAAATTATCAGATCAATAATTTATATTATTTAAATAATATTATAAGATAGAATTATCAGCAATGTCTAAGAAAGTTCTATCTAGGAGGGGTTATTTAATTGCGCGCCAGTAAGGAGAAATCCTTACCGAAAGGCCCCCTCTTTTCTAGGAACGATCTGGTTGTCAATATTGTAATTCTATAATATTATTTGTGACGCCCCCAAAATAGGTATACAACACCCATCCTGAGTCGCCAAATACATGGTACAGAAAGCAAACTACAACTTCAATAATACAATTATCGTGCAAAATACGACAACACATACTGTGAGTTTAAATACAAATATTATCTTCTAGACAATATCAACACTCAAATAAGTCCTCATTATAATTATTTAAACACTATTGTACAGAAATAGTGAGGACTGCTAAAACCTCTTTCTAGAACCATCACTCCATACCCCGACTAGATCATGCTATGTTCTCACCTCCTAAGAAGAAAAATGGAACAAAAAGGAAAAGGGTGAGCTCAACTAGCCCAGTAAAGAATATTATGACTAAGATAATATACAACAAATTATCATTAGTCTTCAACAGGAAAAATCTGATAAAACATAATAGACAACAAGTTTTAGATCAAAACTGCGGTGAAATTGACAATCCATTAGAAGAGTCAAGTAGAGAATGAGTTCTACTATCTTCTAAGATTTAAAAGTCCATCATCAATATTTTATCCTCGTAACAACAATCAATATACATCTTTAATCGAATATTCATCTTTGCACTACATGTGCCAAAGATATTCATTTGTGTCACCAGCTTGGTCATGTTCATCTCAACACTGCTTCATCTTTGCACTACAGGCCAAAGATATTCATCAGTTAATCATTCATCTTTGCACTACAGGCCAAAGATATTCATCAAGTATCATCATTAAGGACTGACGATGATGAAAAACATTTTAGAGAATGAATCAAGTGAGACAGAAGGACAAATATTAGGGATTCGTGTTACAGTTTATCCAAGATCACTAATACTTCATAATAACCAATCTTGAAGTAGAATTCAAAAATAAAGATCAAAGCATGGATACAATCAAAGATAGTAACCATAATAGACATCTTGGATAAAAAGGAAAATTTTCATTTTTTGGTGAATAGTGTTATATTCGTGAATAGTGTCGTATACGTGAATAGTAATCCCGACACAAAAAGTTCCAAATTTGATTAAAAAGTTTAAACCAATATTTCGGCATAATGATATTGAAGAAAATAATATCATTTAAGAAGAAAATAACATCCCTTACCTCAAAAAAACAAAGATTTCTTGAATGAAAGGTCTAAGTGATGTTGAATGAAACTTATCTTGATAAAGAACTCTCAAAGTATCTAAATACTCACAAAATACGCTCGATAATATAGAGAGAGAAAGAGAGAAAGCTTATGTTTCTGGTGTGATTTTCAATTCTAACTTAGCCCTCTATTTATAGGAAAATGTTAGCACGCCGAAGCAGACTTGACCTGCTACCTGATGGCTTTACCTACTACTATTGCCATCCACCATATTTGAAATAAAATTCAGCACATTTCTTCAGCAACCACAAGTGGGGCCCACTCAATTCTAGAATTTTCCACCAAAATTATTTATAAACCTAATTTTTGAATTAGTCACCTCTTAAAATTCATAACAAATCATTCGTTCATTTTTAACGGTTCAAAATTTATGAAAATATACTCAACTTATATATGTATAACATATCCAAAAATCACAACGATCCAATGGTCTCTGATTAAAAATTATAACTCACTTAATATATCGTAAAAATATCGATTTGATTTTAATACCTTCATTCCGGCAAAAATACTGATAAAACACCTCAACATTAATTCCTTCAATTATAACCATATAAAATAAATAAATTCATCATTTATATCCGCATCAAATAAATATTTCCTTATCATATAAATCAATAATTAATTATTCATAAATAATATTACGTAATCACAATTATGACAACCGCACTGCTCTCGAAAGAGGGGCTTTTCGATATGAGGACTTCTCCTCATCGGGCGCCGATTAGGTGACCATACCTCTCCTTGATAGAACTTTCTAGACATTACCAATAATGATATCTAATAATATTATTCAAATAATATGAATTATTGATCCGATAATGGAAAATATTGTATGCGATGACAATTATTAAAACAACAATAATATAAAATATCAACGCAAAGAATTATTGAATCAATAAAATAAAATATCGAATAAAGAATTCATCGTAATAATTATTGAGTAAAGTGCCTTCACGCATTTAATCAATAATTAAATAATCACTGTGCAATATCGTGTACTATCTCTTGTGCCACGCCAGACATCAGTATTTTAACCACCGTATATTCTAACAATGGTTAATTCGTAAATAATTACGTTATTATTTATAAAACTCAAACTTTGTGCGTTTTCTTCATCCGACAGCTTATTCCAAGTTATGGGGCCCATAATTGATCAAGCCCGTAGTATTTTATTATTCCCGAAAAAAAAGAATATTCCACACTAAACGAATATTCCCCGACAAAAGGAATATTTTATAACCACTTGTTTATTTTGTAAAATTTGCACATTTCACCCATAACCAAAGTATTATATCAAATTAACACCTTATTAATTTAGAATAATGAATAGAGAAAATTAAATTTTATTTATAATAAGTTGGGGTCTTACATTATTTGTGAATAATTAATTATTGATTTATATGATAAGAAAATATTTATTTTATGTGGATGTAAATGAAGGGATTACTGTTAAGGTATTTTATTAGTATTTTGTCGGAATAGAGGTGTTGAAAATCATCTGTATGTGGATTTTGGACATTTTCCGCTTAGAATTTGGAAAAACTTTCTTCTATAAAGTTGTAGAGAATTAAATTTCCTATGAAATGGACATAAGATTTGAATTTTTCTGATAAAGGGGCTATTTATTATGAATTATTGAAGTTCCATAATAATTAATTTTTGGAGTTATAAATATTTTTTTAAAGAAAAACATTTTTTTTATGTTGGTGGGCCCCACTGGTGTGCTGATGAATTTGGTCAAGTGGTGGGAATAAAAAAACTTTAATAAATATTATTTTATTAAATTTTCTGGTTTGGCATTCTAAGTATTTTCTTATAAATAGGGTGCTTAGGTTAGAATTGAAAATCACACCAGAATCAGAAGTTTCTCTCTCTATAATATCGAGCATATTTTTGTGAGTATTTAGATATCTTGAGTGTTACTATACAGTGCAAGTTTTCTTCAGCAATATATCTGATATTTCAGTTAGAAGTACTATTCTTTTGAGATAATAGAGTGCTTAGGTTAGAATTGAAAATCACACCAGAATCAGAAGTTTCTCTCTCTATAATATCGAGCGTATTTTTGTGAGTATTTAGATATTTTGAGTGTTGTTATACAGTGCAAGTTTCTTTCAGCATTATATCCGATATTTCAGCCAGAAGTACTATTCTTTTGCAGTAAGGGATGTTATTTTTTTATTAATGATATTATTTCTTTTAATATCATTAAACCGAAATATTGATATGAATTTTTTTGTAAAATTTTTACCTTTTCATGTCGGGATTACTATTCACGAATACGGCACTATTCATAGAAAAATTAATTTTTTTTTCTTTGTCCAAGTTATTTATTATGGTTACTATCTTTGATTGTATCCATGTTTTGATCTTCATTCTGAAATTTTACTCCATAATTGATTATTATGGAGTATTTTTGAAGTTGGATAAACTAAAGTACGAATACCTAATCTTTGTCCTTTTTCTCTCTGGATTCATTTTCTTTAAAATATTTTTATCATCTTCAGTCCTAAATGGTGATATAACTGAATATATTTGGCCTGTAGTGCAAAGATGAATGATTACTTGATGAATATCCTTGGCCCGTAGTGCAAAGATGGACAGGTGTTGAGATGAACATGACCAACTGGTGATACAAATGAATATTTTTGGCTCGTAGTGCAAAGATGAATATTTGGTTCAAGATGTATATTGATTGATGTCACAGGGATAAAATATTGATGATGGACTTTTAAATCATAGAAGATAGTAGACTTCATTATCTACTTAACTCTTCTAATGAATTGTTATTCCCGCTGCGAATATTGATCTAAAATTGTTATCCATTATATTTTATTTGATTTATTGAAGGCTAACGATAATTTTTTTTTCATTATCTTAGTCATAATATTCTTTCTTGGGCTAGTTAAGCTCATCATTTTCCTTTTTGTTCCATTTTTCTTGTCAGGAGGTGAGAACTAGTCGGGTGTAGAGAATGATGGTTCAAGACAATTATTTTAGCAGTCCTCACTATTTGTAAAATAGTGTATCAATAATTATAATGAGGACTTTATTTGAGTTTGAATATTGTCTAAAAGACAATATTTGTATTAAAACTCACAACATATGTGTTGTCGTATTTTGCACGACAATTGTAATAATGAAGTTGTAGTTATTTTTTATACCATGTATTTGGCGACTCGGAATGGGTTGTGTGGACCTATTATGGGGGCGTCACAAATTCTCTAATTTTTCATGATGCTGTTATATTAAATCTAAACTGATAGTTCTGGGTTATATGATAGTTAGGATCTATTGGGGCGATTGTCATATTAGATTTAAAATCTAAGGAGAATTTTGAATAATTAAGCGATTGCGATTATCTAGAGTTATTAATCTCATTGAAGGATAAATATTGTATAACTAGATTATTCCATAATTGTGAAAAGGTGATACCGAACTGAAGAACTAGAGTTTTTAATTCATTGTTTATTTTTATCAATTTACTTTTGTCAGTTTAATTAATCAACTCAAAACCCCCTTTTTCATTAGAAACATTAGGATAAATATAAAATAATTCACTCTTTGTGGGATCGATCCTTACTTATTACTATACTAATTCTTGTGTTAATAAGTAGAAGTAGGGTATTAATTTTGGAGTGTTAATGAGAACTCTCATGAGCTCGACGGGGCGAGCTTGGACAGAGTGGTTTGGGCTGGGGCGAGTTCAGAGCACGTCAGGGCCAACTTGGATAGACACCAACTTGTCGGGGTGAGTTCCTTGGCTCTCACAAGTTCGTCGGGGCAAGCTCAAAATTTTTTCGAATTTTCTTTTTCCTCGTTTCAACTCCAATGACTCCTAAAATCATTTAAACACATTAATAAGCTCATATACACATAAATCATGAAATAAAACTAAATATAAAGGAATCGTAATCAATGAATATTATGCATTCATCAATAGGCGAGTAGGAGATGTTGAATTTTTGGTATCCAAATGGGACGCCCATGGGGGGGTCTGACCCATTTGGTTTATTTATCAGCTTAGCCAATTGACAAAGTCAAAAGTCATTTATTTTTTGAACGTTTTTAGACTGGGTGTTGAAGAAAAAGCTGGGAAGTGATTCAACCACTTTAGGATTAAAAACACACGTCTCCTCAGTGTTTCATAAAGAATCAGTTGGCCAAAACCCAAACATAGATATTGCTATTATCAATAAGCTCTCCCAACACAGACCAAACCCTAGTTGTTACGAATCATATCATGGATTTGGGTTTTGTTCTCGTATCGTAATTCGGAGACACTGTTGGGTTACAGAGGACGTACAATTGAATGGATTTTTCACACTAAAAGCTTTCACACTACAAGGGGTATGTCTTTGGTTCTCCCATTATGTGTAAACATGTAATAGCATGCTTGTAAATTTTCTTTCAAAATGAATATATGTTAATTTTGAATTTGAAACTGTCTCAAATTGACATCAAAAAATAAATAATGATCTTATATTTTGAAACAGGTGGAGTATAATTATGAAACTTTTTGTAAGGTGCAAACTATCTACATAGTACTAAGGGTGTAAAAGAACCGAGTCGATCCGAGTATTGAGTTGTTCAGATTTGGTTCACAAATTTTATCGAGTATAAAATAAGGTTTAATTGAGGCTCATTTAGCTACCGAGTCGAGCACGATTCCGAATCGAGCTCTAGCAGTTTGAACTTTTCGAACGAATATGATCTGAGTATCAATAGAAAATTACAATTTAAGAAGGTTCGAGTAATTTATCGAACTTTAAAATGTGTTTATATTTGACTCATTTATATTTTGAGTAGAGCTCGAATCGAATTTTTAATCAAGCGAATACAAATTGAACCTGAACTGTTTACTTATTTTACAAGCTTACATGGTATTACTAATTACACAATTTATTATTTTAAAACATTAAACGAATAACATCAATTTTAAAGTTAAAAATATTTCCAATTGAATTTGAAAAATCAAATTTAATCTTATATTTTAAAATAGAGAGTACTACTAATAAACATATTATATTACTTTAAAATTTTAAATAAAAATTTTAATCAAATTTAAATTTAAAAATATTTTAAAAAATTAATCTTAATTCTATATTTTAAAACTGAGAAAATAGAACTCACGCAAGGAGGGCCTGCGTATTACGGGTTACTGATGAGTGATGTCAAGTGTTTGACTAAACTAAGATTTAACCCGTTCAAAACTCAACTAGACTGGTCAATATGATTGGGTCAACTAATGGGGAAGGTAAGATGTTCTGGTCAAACAAACTACAAAGACTTGATAGAATTTGAAATGGACACTTATTTGCCAAACAATGTCCTATTTTATATTGAAACAAACAACTAAATAAAGGGAATAGTTGTTATTGGATTTGGCTTATTCAGAAGAATAATCCATAACACGCATTTGTAATAGAAACGGACGATATTAGAAATGGGAAATTATTCATCTGGTATTATTTGTAGCGGACATAATTTGTCGTTCGTTAATAATAATAACGGATGAAAATTAAAAATAATATTACATTCATTACTATTAGTATTGGATGACAGAGGTTATATCTGTTACTAATAGTAGTAGACGAGTGATTTCTCATTTATGACGTCTGTTAGATCCTGTTTTGTACGATAATAATGATGTATGCTAATTTTTAATTCATATCAAGTACGTGTTATGAATCATTACCCTTTTATTTAATACATCAAAAGATATCATGAAATCAACACTTGTTATTTATTTTATAATATTAAATTTTACATTAATATTTTAAAAATAAAAGTAGTCAGTCATATTTTTAATCATTTAATAAATATGAACATTTTTCACTACTATAATTTTAATAATTAAGATTTTTTATTAATTTTTAACAGTAAACAAGTATTCAATGATTTTCTAAGAATAGAATTGACCTCTTTTTCATTAAGTATTTATTAACATTATTGAATTATTATCAATAAAAATATTATAATAAAAAATAATGTATAATATATAATTAAAAATTAGTGTAATGGAGGTAAACCAAACCTATACTATTATATTAACTAGCATTAACGCCTTGCAAGGCAAATGCTAGTTTATATAATTTGATAAGAATATATATGTAAGACTTCAATTTTTATGAATAAAGAATATTTTCTCGAAATATATTTTTAAATATTATTGTGTGAATTTGATATAATGTTATAGTTGTGAGTAATATTTATAAATTTTACAAAGTAAGCAAGTAGTTATATAATATTCGATTGGTCGGAGAATATTCGTTTTAACAGAGAATATTCGTACGACGACACAATCATTGGTAGACCCCACAACGGAAGTATTGTCGTAGTTAGAAAATGACAGAATTATCTTTTTATAAAAATAACGGCGAAAATTTTACCGTTAAAACTGTTGAACTACCCTAGTAGTAAAAGTACGATGTACTGGCGGGTTGCATAAGTAGCATTACCAGTATTGGTTATTTGATGCTTACGTGAGAAGTCACTCAATTATTGCTACAGTAATTGTTGCATCATATCTCTCATATTATTGATTCAATTATTGTCACAGTATCATCTGTATTTTATGTTATTAAATCAATAATTGAGACGACAAAGTTATTCATATTATTAAATTGTAATATTTACAATGTCTAGAAGTTTTGTCAAGGAGAGGTTTGGTCATCTAATTGCGCGCCAATAAAGAGAAATCCTTATCGGAAAGCCCCCTCTTTCCTAGGAACGACCTATTTGTTAAATATTGTGAGTTATAATATTAATAATGAATAAGTTCGTGCTGATTAAAGATGAAATTGATAGTTCCATTGTGTTGAAATTATTAGTGTTAGTGGAAATCAACATTTATTTCGGTATTAATTGATGTTTGGAAGTTATACTGACCAGTCAAGTAATTAATCGGATAAATGAGCAATTAATTGCTATTAATTCACATGATTATAACTATTTGTTCACATGTGTGTACTATTGATTCACATTCTTATTACTATTAGGGGAGTTGGTGCAAGATTGATAATACTTACATGACTAAGTTTAAAATAGAGGTATAGATGGGGGTACTATACTATAATTCGTATTTTCACATGTCTAGAACTATTGATTCACATGATTTACTATTAGAAGAGGTGGTGCAAGTTTGATAATACTTGCAGGACTAAATTAAAAATAAAGGAAAAGAGGAAGGTATTATACTGTAATATTCTGAGCCCCAAAACATGTAATTATCGAAACTATATTTTCCTATAAATAGAAGCGCATTTCTTCATTATTCTTCACCAATTCACTCAAGCTATAGAGCAATTATTATAGAGAGAAATTATAGAGAGAATGAAGAAGAGAAGTCTGTTACCTCACTACTCTAGTATCCAGTTTCTTTCTAAGGTAAGGGGTATTATTTCTTTTGTATTCATGAAGAGAGCTATTGTTATTCTATTTTTTATTATTATGTTGGAATAACCTGTCTATGCGAAGTACCGCATACATGGTGAAATTCTTCTGTTATTCCATTCTTTATTATTATGTTGAATAACTTTGTCATGCTGGCACCGCATACACGGGTGAAATTCTTCATTATTCTATTCTTTATTATTCATTGGAATATCCTGCGTCATGCGTATTACGCATGACCAGGTTCCATTATTTATTATTCTCGCTGAATAACCTATCTCATAAGGCCTCATCGCATGCATGGTGAATTCTTCTATTATTCCATTCTTTATTATTCTTGCTGAATATCCCATGCATGCGTACATGTATTTACGTGACGGGTTCCATTATTTATTATTCTATTGGAATAACCTCGTCTCGTGCGATTATCGCATGCCCGGTGAGGTCTTCGTTATTCCATTTCTTTATTATTTTGTTGAATATCATGTGTGCATGCATTATGCATTTAATTCGTGACACAGTTCCATTATTTATTATTCTCATTAGAATAACTCATCTCATGCGATTATCTATCGCATTTACGGTGAATTCTTCCGTTATTCCATTCTTTATTATTTTGTTGGAATATCCCGTCTGCATGCGATTACGCATGACCGGTTCCATTATTTATTATTCTCGCTGAATAACTCATCATGCGCAAAATCCTATCGCATGCATGGTGAATTCTTCTGTTATTCCATTCTTTATTATTCTGGTGGAATATCCTGTCTGTGCGGATTACGTATGACCTGGTTCCATTTTTTATTATTCTATTGGAATAACTTGTCTATGTGGATTATCACATGCATGGTGAATGATCCTTCGTATTCATTCCTTATTAAATTGTGGAAATGATCTGTCTACGTGGATTACCGCATGGTGGGCGAAAATCCATTTGCAGTTTCATATATTCTATTATACTCAGTTGGTTAAAGTTTTGACTTCTATACTCAATGAAATTAGTGGAATATTCTTGATATTTGCGCTTCATCCAGTATCTTTTCATGGAAATATTCTTCTAAGCATTCTTGAATTTTACTCTACAAAGAAGTATCATGTTGACAATTTGGACATTATTGATTTCTGGATAAATTAGATTATAAATCTTTAAAAATTTATTCGTGAACTTGTTTTATCAATTCTATATCATTGTCATCATCCTCATGTTTATATTCTTGAAAGTCATATGTGGCACATAGTGCATAGATGGACTTGGTATGATTATGACTAGGATCATTCGGTATAATCATGACCGTAATGTTACAAATGATGTGGTAAAAGTCCTTATTGGTCCAGTAGTGCATTGATGGACAGTTGTTGGCATGATCATGACCATTAATGAATACACGAATATCCTCGGCCGTAGTGCATGGATAATTTGTGGTCGTGATACTAAAGAATATCCTCGGTCGTAGTGCGAAGTGATTCGACGATGTGGATTATTTATTGTCGAGTCTCAAATGATAAAAGTGATGAAAAACCTTTTAAATCATAGAAGATAGTAGATTTTATTCTCTACTGACTCTTCTAATGGATTGTTTGTTCTCACTGCAGCTTAAACTTGATGTTTGTTATATTGTATCGCTTTAACATCATTGTGAGGCTAACGATAATTTATTCGCATTATCTTAGTCATAAAATTTCTTCTTGGGCTAGTTGAGCTCACCCTTTTGCTTTCATTGTTCTCTTCAGAAATGAGAATATAAATTTGGGACTAGCTCAGGGAACCAGTGATGGATTCGGTCCCGTATGATAGCATTAGTATTCCTCACTATTCTATTAAATAGTGTGATAATAAATGTAATGAGGATTCCATTGAGTGTGGATATTGTCTAGATGATAATATTTATAATAAAACTCACAACATATGTTTTGTCATATTTTACACGACAGTTGTATAATTAAGTTTTTATTTGTATTTTGTACTATGTTTTTGGCGACTCAAGATGGGTGATGTCTATCTATTTTTGGGGCATAACAGTTGGTATCAAAGCTTAGGGATATGATCCATGGCTGAGATGTGAGATAAGAACTAGGAGGGGAGAGACGGGGAATTCTTTTGCTAGTATGACCTACCTAAGTTTATTTGGTATTTAATTGGTCGGTCAGAGTATAGGGATAATATATGATATGTTAATTAACCCTTGTTTTATGGCAGTATTTGAAAATGCCATCCGAGAATGTTGAGAATAGCAATAAAGCACAGGAGACCGTTGAGTCACCACAGATCAATAATCAGGATAATGTGCATCAGGAAGGCGACAATCCTCATGTAAACAACAACATTGACCAAATGATGAACGATGGAATATTCAGAGGCTTTATGCAATTCATGAAACATCAGGCAAGAGCGGCTCCGATCCAAAATGCAGGTGGAAACACTGGCAACTTTCGGATGGTCACCTTTAAGAAGTTCAAGGAACTGGGACCACCGGAGTTTTTTGGAGAGCCAAAACCACTTACGGCAGAGACGTGGATAAAGCAGATCTGCAAGATATTTGATGTCTTGAGATGTCGTGGAGCAAAAGGCGATTACTTGTGGGAATCAGAAGCGTACTCAACCTGCCGCACTGAAGATGACATGGGAGAAGTTCCAAGAATTGTTCAACGACAAGTACTTTCCCGAAAGTATTCGTCACATGAAAGAGGTAGAGTTCATCAAGCTGGAACAGAATAACATGACCATGTCGCAGTACGAAGCCAAGTTTGTCGAGTTATCCCGGTTTGCATCCCATTTAGTTGATAATAAAGAGAGAATGACGCAAATATTTCTAAGAGGTTTGAAACCCGAGATACGTCAATATCTTATCTCTCATAAACTATGTTTGTATTCAGATGTTGTTAATAGGGCTCAGTTATTGGAGCGCGATAATGAGTCAACCCAACTAAAAGAGAGCAAATTTACAAAATGATAATACCAAATGATAGCGATCATCGAGCGGTGACAATAAGCGTGGAGGAATCAACATGCCGAAATGGTAACCACTTGGTGGTAATCATGGCCAAAACAATAAGAATGGAAATTTCAAGAAGAGGAGATTCAACAATGATGGAAAGACGACAGCACCATCACCCGTTATTAAGGAAGGAGAACGACCACCTATCATATGTTTCAAATTGCAGAGGGGAGGGACAAATCACCCAAATCGCGTGATGTCGCCCAAGCTGCGTGTTACAATTGTGGAAGAGAAGGTCACTAGCCCAATTTTGTCATTCACCAAGACAAGTCCAATCGGGAAGGAGGCACCAAAGGTCGTCCCGTAAAAGTCAAAGCCAGAGTCACAAGGAGAGCGCTTGTCATGACCTCTCACGAAAAGCAAGAACCCGAACGAGGTCATCACGTAAAGCTTATCATAAACTCTAGCGAAGTCTATACCTTATTTGATACCTTGCCTCTACCCATTTTTTTATTTCTCCTACTTGCGCTCAACGTTTAAATTTGACTCCAGAGAAATTAGACTTTGACTTATCTGTTGAAACTCTATTGGGAGAAACCTTCATTACATCCACTGTTTATAAGTCTATTTTTGTTCTAATCGATACCCTCACATTACCTGTCAATCTTATTTCATTGGAAATACTTGCATTTGACGTAATTCTAGGGATTGATTGGTTAACTACTCATCATGCAAAAATTAATTATTTTCGTAAGGTTGTTAGCTTTCATATTCCAAACCAACCTATTATGCGAATTCAAGCAACTAAACCATTAAAATCAAATACTGTCATCTCAAGCCATAAAGCTATTCGTTTATTGACAAATAGATGTCAAGCTTTCTTAGTTCATGTTACGGATTTAAACAAAAATACGTCAATTTTGAATGATATTTCTATTGTTAATGAATTTCCTGACGTATTCCCTGAAGAACTTCCTGGCCTACCCCCAGAGCGAGAAATTGAATTTTGTATCAACCTTGAACCTGGTACCAAACCCCTTTCCAAAGCCCCATATCGAATGGCTCCTATTGAACTTCGAGAGTTAAAACCCAATTGCAGAATTGTTAGACATCGGTTTCATTCATCCTAAAGACGCCTCCTTGGGGTGCTCATGTTCTATTCGTGAAGAAGAAAGATGGAAGTATGCGACTTTGTATTGATTATCGGGAGTTAAATCATGTCACCATCAAAAATAGGTACCCATTGCCTCGTATTGATGACTTGTTTGACCAGTTGCAAGGAGCCAAATTCTTTTCAAAGATTAATCTTCGTTTTGGATATCATCAGTTGAAGATTAAAACTGATGACATTCCAAAGACTACTTTCAGAACTCAGTACGGGCATTATGAATTCCTAGTTATGTCTTTTGGATTGACTAATGCTCCTGCTGCCTTCATGGACATGATGAACTGAGTATTCAAGGAATATTTGGATCACATTGTGGTCGTCTTTATTGATGACATTCTCATATACTCCAAAATCCGTGAAGACCATGAGCAACACTTGAGGCTAATACTCCAAAAGCTTCGTGAAAACAAGATATATGCCAAGTTGAAGAAATGCAAGTTCTGGCTTGAGGAAGTTGCATTCCTTGGGCACGTGCTATCAAATCATGGAATATCTGTTGACCCAACAAAGATTGAAGCAATTCAAAGCTGGAAGCAACCAAAATCAATGACCGAAGTACGTAGCTTTCTCGGCTTAGCTGATTATTATCGGAGATTCGTGGAAGAATTTTCTCGAATCGCTACTCCATTAACTCAGCTAACTCGAAAAGATACAAAGTTCGGTTGGAGCGAGGAATGTGAGAAGAGTTTTCAAGAACTCAAGAGAAGACTCATTTCAAAGACCTGCTCGACAATACCATCCGCTCGGAGGGATTTGTCATCTACAGTGATGCTTCAGGCAAAGGGTTAGGATGTGTTCTCATGCAACATGGGAAAGTCATAGCCTATGCCTCACGACAACTCAAAGAATATGAAAGGAATTATCATACTCATGATCTAGAGTTGGCAGCAGTCGTTTTTGCGCTTAAGATTTGGAGGCATTACCTGTATGGAGAGAAGGTGGATATCTATACGGATCATAAAAGCCTCAAATATTTCTTCACTCAAAAGGAACTCAACATCCGGCAATGACGATGACTTGAGTTGTTGAAAGATTATGATAATACCATCCAATACCATTCTGGAAAAGCGAACGTAGTAGCTGATGCATTGAGTAGAAGATCATATGTGGGCACGAGTGCAATATTGTCAATGCAAAGGCCCATTGTGTATGACTTGGAAAGGATGGAAATAGAGTTAAAGACTCCAGGGACCCATGTGATGATGGCGAATATACGAGTGGAACCAACTTTAATCGATAAAGTTAAAGCTGCTCAAGCTACAGACCTAGAGCTGATGCGTATGAGGAAGAAAGTGCAAGAAGGTGTTATTCCAGAAGCAAGAATCGATGAAGAAGGAATACTTCGAGTCAACTCCAGACTTTGTGTTCCCAACGATTCTGACTTGAAGTATAAAATCATAATGGAGGCGCACAACACACCGTTTGCAATCCATCCTGGGAGTACCAAAATATATCATGATCTTCGACATACATTTTGGTGGAGCAATATGAAGAGAGAGATAGCGGGGTTTATCTCAAGGTTTCTAACTTGTCAACAAGTCAAGGCGGAGCATCAAGTGTCAAAAGGTCCATTGCAACCACTTGAAATTCCAGAATGGAAGTGGGAGCACATTACCATGGATTTTGTTACTAGTCTTCCCAAGGTTACTCAAGACATAAATGCGATTTGGGTTATTGTTGATAGATTGACCAAGTCTGCTCATTTCTTACCAATACGAGAAACTTATACACTTGAACGTCTTGCTAGTATGTACATAAACGAGATTGTAAGATTGCATGGTATGCCAGTATCCATAGTTTCTAATCGAGACCCAAGATTTACTTCAAGATTTTAGGTTAGTTTGCAAAAAGCTATGGGCACGGATTTACGATTTAGTTCGGCATATCATCCTCAAACGGATGGGCGGTCGGAAAGGACTATTCAAACTCTTGAAGATTTATTAAGACTCTATGTCCTTGACTTCAAGGGAAGTTGGGACAAGTTCTTACCATTGGTGGAGTTTTCCTACAACAATAGTTATCAAGCAAGTATTGGCATGTCTCCATTTGAGGCATTGTATGGAAGAAAGTGTCATTCTCCAATATGCTGGGATGAGGTGGGTGAAGCAACGTTGTTGGGACCGAATTTGGTACATATGACTACGGAAAAGATTCAAACGATCCGACAATGTATAAAAACCTCACAAGATCGACAAAAGAGTTATGCTGATCTTCATCGAAAGGACGTGGAATTCGATATTGAAGATCTTGTGTTATTACGTGTTGCTCCATGGAAAGGAGTTACGAGATTTGGAAAGAGAGGAAAGCTCAATCCTCGATTCATTGGTCCATTTTTAATCCTCGAACGAGTAGGAACTGTGGCCTATAGACTCGCTTAACCGCCAAGTATGTCTCGTGTTCATAATATTTTTCACATATCTATGTTACGTAAATATTGGAAAGACCCAAACCACATTATTGAGTTAGAACCGGAAGAAATAGCGAAAGATTTATTGTATAAAGAGGTTCCTATTAAAATCTTGGATAAGAAGGATCATATTCTACGCTCCAAGGTTATATCTCAAGTCAAAGTTTTGTGGAGAAACCACGATGTGCAGGAAATAACCTGGGAGTTAGAATTTGAGATGAAGTCAAGATATCCTCACCTCTTTGATATACCAGGTACGTACGCTAATTTCGAGGATGAAATTTCATAAGAAGGGGAGGTTGTAAGACCCCAACTTTTATGAATAAAGAATATTTTCTCGAAATATATTTTTGAATATTATTAGGTGGATTTGATATAATGTTATAGTTATGGGTAATATTTATAAATTTTACAAAGTAAGCAAGTGGTTTTATAATATTCGATTGGTCGGGGAATATTCGTTTTAACAGAAAATATTTGTACGACGACACAATCATTGGTGGACCCCACAACGGAATTATGTCGTAGTTAGAAAAACGGCATTGTAATTATCTTTTATAAAATAACAACGAAAAGTTTTACCGTTAAAACCGCTGAACTACCCTAGAGTAAAAGTACAATGAATACGCGTGGTTGCATAGTAGAATTACATGGTATCAAGTTATTGATGCTTACGTGAGAAGTCACTAAATTATTACTACAAAGAATTATCATCATATCTCTCATATTATTGATTCAATTATTGTCACAGTATCATCTGCATTTTATGTTATTAAATCAATAATTAAGACGACAAAGTTATTCATATTATTAAATTATAATATTTACAATTTCTAGAAGTTCTTTCAAAGAGAGGTTTGGTCATCTAATCATGCTACCAATAAGGAGAAATCCTTATCTGAAAGCCCCTCTTCCTAGAAACGACCGGTTGTTAAATATCAGTGAGTTATAATATTAATGATGAATAAGTTCGTGTTTGATTAAAGATGAAATTGATAGTTCCATTGTGTTGAAATTATTAGTGTTAGTGGAAATCAACATTTATTTCGGTATTAATTGATGTTTGGAAGTTATACTGACCAGTCAAGTAATTAATCGGATAAATGAGCAATTAATTGCTATTAATTCACATGATTATAACTATTTGTTCACATGTGTGTACTATTGATTCACATTCTTATTACTATTAGGGGAGTTGGTGCAAGATTGATAATACTTACATGATTAAGTTTAAAATAGAGGTATAGATGGGGGTACTATACTATAATTCGTATTTTCACATGTCTAGAACTATTGATTCACATGATTTACTATTGATTCACATGATTACTATTAAAGGAGGTGGTGCAAGTTTGATAATACTTGCAGGACTAAATTAAAAATAAAGGAAAAGAGGAAGGTATTATACTATAATATTCTGAGCCCCAAAACGTGCAATTATCGAAACTATATTTTCCTATAAATAGAAGTTCATTTCTTCATTATTCTTCACCAATTCACTCAAGCTACAGAGCAATTATTATAGAGAGAAATTATAGAGAGAAAGAAGAAGAGAAGTCTGCTACCTCACTACTCCAGTATCCAGTTTCTTTCTAAGGTAAGGGGTATTATTTCTTTCATATTCATGAAGAGAGTTATTGTTATTCCATTCCTTATTATTATGTTGGAATAACCTGTCTATGCGAAGTACCACATACATGGTGAAATTCTTCTGTTATTCCATTCTTTATTATTATGTTGGAATAACCTGTCTATGCGAAGTATCGCATACATGGTGAAATTCTTTTGTTATTTCATTCTTTATTATTCTGTTGGAATATCCTGTCTGTGCATATTACGCATGACCCGGGTTCCATTATTTATTATTCGTTGGAATAACTTTGTAAAGTGTAAGGCGGCCTATCGAATGCATGGTGAATTCTTTTATTATTCCATTCTTTATTATTCTGTTAGAATATCCTGTCTGTGTGTATTACGTATGACCTGGTTCTATTATTTATTATTCTGTTGGAATAACCTGTCTATGCGGTCTATCGCATGCCTGGTGAAGTCTTCGTTATTTCATTTTTTATTATTCATTTGGAATATCACGTGCATGCGTATTACATTTAATTCGTTCCATTATTTATTATTCTCGCTTGAATAACCTCATCATGCATGCGGCTCATCGTATGCATGGTGAATTCTTCATTATTCCATTCTTTATTATTCATTAGAATATCGTATCTGCATGCACGGATTACGCATGACCCGGGTTCCAATATTTATTATTCTCGCTGGAATAACTCATTATGCGCTGCTTTATCTATCGCATGCACGGTGAATTCTTCATTATTCCATTCTTTATTATTCATTTGAAATATCCCTGCATGCGGATTACGCACGACCTGGTTCCATTTTTTATTATTCTATTGGAATAACCTGCCTATGTGGATTATCACATGCATGGTGAATGATCATTCAGTATTCATTCCTTATTAAATTGTGGAAATGATTCGTTTACGTGGATTGCTTGCATGGCGCGCGTAAAATCCATTTGCGCTTCATATATTCTATTATACTCAAATTGGTTAAAGTTTTGGCTTCTATACTCCATGAAATTAGTGGAATATTCTTGATATTTGCACTTCATCCAGTATCTTTTCATGGAAATATTCTTGTGAGCATTCTTGAATTTTACTTTACAAAGAAGTATCATGTTGACAATTTGGACATTATTGATTTCTGGATAAATTAGATTATAAATCTTTAAAAATTTATTCTTGAACTTGTTTTATTGAATTCCTATATAATTGTCATCATCTTCATGTTTATATTCTGTTGAAAGTCATCTGTGGCCTGTAGTGCATAGATGGACTTGGTATGATTATGACTAGGGATCATTCGGTATAATCATAACCATAATGTTACAAATGATGTGGTAAAAGTCCTTATTGGCCTGTAGTGCATTGATGGACAGTTGTTGGCATGATCATGACCATTAATGAATACACGAATATCCTTGGCCCGTAGTGCATGGATAATTTTTGGTCGTGATACTAAAGAATATCCTCGGTAGAAATGCAGGGGTGATTCGATGATGTAGATTATTTATTGTCGAGTCTCAAATGATATAAAAGTGATGAAAAACCTTTTAAATTATAGAAGATAGTAGATTTTATTCTCTACTTGACTCTTCTAATGGATTGCTTGTTCATTGCAGCTTAAACTTGATATTTGTTATATTGATCGGTTTAACATCATTGTAGGCTAACGATAATTTATTCTGCATTATCTTAGTCATAATATTTCTTACTAGGCTAGTTGAGCTCACCCTTTTGCTTTCATTATTCTCTTCAGGAAATGAGAATATAGCTGGGACTAGTCGAGGAAAGGAGTGATTTTATCCGTATGATAAAGATTAGTAGTCCTCACTATTCTGTTAAATAGTGTGATAATAAATATAATGAGGACTCCATTGAGTGTGGATATTGTCTAGATGAAAATATTTGTATTAAAACACACAACATATGTTTTGTCGTATTTTACACGATAGTTGTATAATTAAGTTTTTATTTGTGTTTTGTACCATGTTTTTGGCGACTCAAGATGGGTTTTGTATACCTATTTTGGGGGCGTCACAATATATATACGGTTCGGATCTTAAGCTTATCCCTTATCTAACATACCTTGTATATCCCCCTTTAGCGATGAACCGGACTACGATTCGGTCCGTCGCTATATGTTGTCCGTCTCTATATGTTATCAGTCACTAAAAGCTAAGACGACTGTTCTATATATAGCGACAGACTGAATCGTCGTCCAATCCGTCGCTAAAGGAGGGTATGCAAGATATGTTATATATATATGTTATATATATACATATATATATGTATATATATATATATAATATCTTATATTTTCCTTTAGCGACGGATTTATGACGGTTCGAAGTCATATATAATCCTGTCGTCTATACTTTTAGCGACGGACAACATATAACGTCGCTAAAAGTATAGACGACGGTTGTATGACCAAACCGTCGTCGGGTCCGTCGCTAAAGGGGATAAGCTCGAGTGAGTTGGATAAGGGGTGAGCTTAAGATCCGGACTCTCTCCCTCTCTCTTTCTATATATATATTGTTAAAATGTATATTTTGTTCAATTATCATTAATATATATTCTGTTAAAATGTTGACATAATTTTTTAAACATTTTTATTAAAAATTTGAGATAACTTTTTAGATTTTTTTTAACAAACAATCATTGCAAGTATTTTAACTTAGTCATAAACTAACAAACTCTTAGTTTATTTTTCTTATATATAAATATTTTATGAAACCAAGTTATGTGTTATGCTTATTCAATAGATTTTTTAATATTTTAGCTTTGATATGTGTAATCATTTTTTTTAATCAAACAAACAATTAAATATAATGGTATGATTATCAAATAACTTTTTAGATCTCTTTTTTTTTTTGTTGAAGTTTTTAAATTATTTTATTTATATTCAAATAAATTCTTAATTATTTATAAAAGTTAAATAAAACGTTTCTGAAACTAATCACATATCCCATAAGTTTTGCGATCTTATTAATACTAGATTGTTTAGATATTGATTTTAAAATTTTAATTAATAAATCAAAATTAATACTAATTGTGTCAATCAATTAATAACCAACCAAAAATAACTTAGTTGACTTAATCAATAAAAAACTATCATTTGTCCTAGCAACAAAAAATAAATGATAAATAAACATAAACATATAATATAATATAATATACAAATATGTGTCAAATCAGCAATGCATAATCCATAACGGATACAGTTACTATGAAGTTAACTTCATGGTAAGTTGATCAATTGACTAATACAGTACTGACACACAGAGAGATCACCCCCGAATTGTATATCAACATTATATTAATCAATTGATCAAAATTAATTTTATGCTAACTACCCTCATCCATAACATATAAGTTTCAAAGCTTCAATACCCAATTTTATTTAATTTATTTTGTGTATTTATCTATTCTCTTTTATTTATCTATCAACACGTTCTTGAGCACTTTCACTATCAACTCTTGGTTCAAATATTATTTATGCTGGCTATATATCAAATTTTTATAATTAAAAATAAAAAACCTCCCATGGTAAAAAAAAAAAAAATTAAAAAACGTACAATAATTCATAGTAATTTTCAAATCAATTTCAAACAGAAATACCTTTACATTTGAGGATTATCTTTAAATTTTTTTTAGGTCCTTTTTACCTACAATTTATATGAATAGAAAATTCACAGACAATATATAGAATGAAAAATATCAAATACATGCATTAAATCTATTATCTATTATCTATTATCTATCTATTATCTATTATCTATTATCTATTATTTATACTAAATTGCAGTACATAACACCATTGCATGATATTTGTCTTTCTCACATTACAATACATGTTCTACATAATTAATGTGCATTCTTAGGAATGTAAACGAGTCAAATTTCAACGAACACCTTCATGCCTTATTCTACTTCAACTCGAAAAAATTGAGCTCTGGATTCACTTTTGATTCGATAAAGGGATTTATATTTTTACTTGCCAGATTCGACTTTTGGATCATTACTCTACCGTAAAGTACTCGACTCGCTTTACAAAGCGAGGTACTCATGAGCCTTCAAATCGAGTTTCGAATATGAACCATTTCACTTAAAATTGAACCACTACATACTAAATTGGTTACTTAACAAATATTTATATATAAAAAAAATTCACTTTTATTTATGTATTGAAATTATAAGGAATGTAATATAAATTGACATTCAATTAATTGATTTATTCAAGTACAAGTTTATACATTTTCATACTATACTTTATAAATTATAAAGATTGATATAAATATCACATATTTAGCTTACTAGCATAGATCAGACCAATATTCGAATATGATCATCGAGCAGGTATCGTGTATGGTTCGAAAAAAAATTAAATACTCGAACCATAATATGAGCGAATACTGATATGCTCGAATTCGACTCGTGTATCATTAAACAGAAAACGAGTTTGGATCAGATTTGACTCGGATCAACTTCGAAATCGAGCTTTGGATCATATTTTCTAGCCGATCTCGAGTCGAGTACCGAACTACTTGGTTCGGCTTACACCCCTATACATCCTAGACTAATATAATTAATGTGCATCCCACACTAATATATTTATTATACCATTCATAATTCTACCTAAAATTATATATTGTTTTACATACAGTTTAAAATATTTAAAATAATTATATCATACATTATATCATGTATGGTATAATATTATAATACACATATATAACAAAATAACTATATATCTAAATTGTGCGGATATTATCATTACTAATTTAATTACTACTTTCTCAATCTAAATAGCTTTTATATTATTTATAATATTTTGATTTTATAATCCCTAAATTACTACAAATCTAAACTGTTACGATAATATTAACTGCTTCTAATATTATCATTATTAAATTAATTATTATCCCTAAATCACTACTTTCTTAATCTAAACGGTTTTATATTATTAATAATATTTTAATTTTATAATCTCCAAAATCACTACAAATCTAAATTATTCGATAATGTTAACGTTCTAATATTATCATTACTAACTTAATTATTATCTCTTAAAACACTATTTTTTAATCCTAAATTAATATTTTGAATTTATAATCCACTAAATCACTACAAATCTAAATTGTTTTGGTAATATCAACTGCTCGATATTATCCTTTCTAATTTAATTATTATCTCCTAAAATCACTATTTTTTAATTCCAAATTAATATTTTGAATTTATAATCTCCTAAATCACTACAAATTTAAATTATTTTGGTAATGTCAATTGTTATGATATTATCCTTTCTAATTTAATTATTATCTCCTAAAATCACTACTTTATGATATTTTCATTACTGAGCTATTATCATTACTCTTTGTTATTTAACCTAATATTCTCCCTATAAATACATATCAACTATTACGTAAAAACTCATGCTACAAAAAATTATCTTCTTATTATTATTTTTTGCTAAACATTTATCTTATACTTTACATATCTCATTATTTAGATGACGACTAAATACGATTTTGTTGATGACATCAGCCCTATCAAAGAACCGTCGCTATAACACAAAAAAAATGTCACCATAGCATGACTGTGTAATGCACATATGTGTATATACATATAGCCCAAAATAGTTTATGATTTAGTTATTGTGGCGCCCCCAAAACAGGTATACATCACCCATTCTGGGTCGCCAAATACATGGTACAGAATACAACTACAATTTAATTATATAACTGTCGTACAAAATATGACAAAACATAAGTTGTGAGTTTTAATACAAATATTATCTCCTAGATAATATCCAAACTCAAATTCAATCTTATTACAATTATTATCACACTATTTCACATAATAGTGAGGACTACTATAGCCACCATCTCGGATCATCACTCTATTTCCTGACTAGTCCCAGCTATATTCTCATTTCCTGAAGAGAACATTGAAAGAAAATGGTGAGCTCAACTAGCCCAGTAAGAAATATTATGACTAAGATAATGCAGAATAAATTATCCTTAGCCTTTAAGAGTATAACCACTGATAGAATATAATAGACAACAAGTTTTAGATCAACAACTGCAGCGGAATAAGCAATCCATTAGAAGAGTCAAGTAGAGCATCATATCTACTATCTTCTATGATTTTAAAAGTTTATAATCAATTTTATCACTGTAATATCCATTAACAGTTCTTTGTTATACCCAAGATAAAGAGAACTTTCATCACCTGTCTTCACCTGAACCACCAAAGATTATAGTTAAATTCACAATTCATGTTTATAATCATGTAAATCAATAGTTTCTCCTTGCCAAAAAGGCTTAATAGAACGTTTACTCAATATCCTTACCCCAAAGGCTAAAGATATTCAAATGTAATAACAATGATCATACCAATCAGTTGTCTATCTTTGCACTATGGGCCAAAGATATTCAACAATAAAACTAATGGTCATGATCATACCAATCAATTGCTTGTCAGTGCACTACGACCAAAGACATTCAACTGTTAACTAATGGTCATGATCCTGCCAATCACATCATCGAATTATCCATGCACTACGGCCAAGGATATTCGTTAGTATCACCAGTGGTCATGATCATGTCATACACCTGTCCATCTTTGCACTACGGGCCAAAGCTATCAATCAACAGTTCATCTTTGCACTACGACCAAAGATATCAATCAACAGTTCTTCTTTGCACTACAGGCCAAAGATATACAACTGTAAAACCAATAACCAACAGTCCATCTATGCACTATGGGCCAAAGATGACTTTTAACGCAATATAAGCATGAGGATCATGACAATGATATAAATAATTAATCAAATGAGATAAATGATAAATATTAAACATTTATAATACAATTTATCCAGAGTTCAAGAATATTTAAATTGTCAACATGATCACCAATTGTGGAGTAAAATTTAAGAATAATATTCATGTAACAAAAATTAATTTGGACAGAAAAGAATCAATTTTTCATCGTGAATAGTACCCCGTGAATAGTACTTCGTGAATAGTACTCCGTGAATAGTACTTCATGAATAGTACCCCGTGAATAGTACTTCATAAATAGTACCCCATGAATAGTGCTTCATGAATAGTATTCCGTGAATAGTATTTCGTGAATAGTACCCCTGAGTGAATAGTACCCCATAAATAATACCTCGAGTGAATAGTAAGAAATAATAACCCTTACGATTAAGAAATAAATAACATCCCTTACGAATATTGAACGAAAATAATATTCCTTACGAATATTAAACGAACACAATGAATATTGAACGAAAATGATATTTCTTACGAATATTGAACGAAAATAATATTCACACGAATACGAAAAATAATATCTCTTCAGAATATGAAATAAATAATACCCCTTACCTTAGTAGAAGGCTGAATACTGCAATAGTGAAGTAGCAGAATACTCTTCTTCCTTCCCTCTATAGCTTCTCTCTCTATAATTGCTCTTGTGAGTCTTAGTGAATTGATGAGAATGAAAAAAGAATGAGCTTCTATTTATAGGAAAACACAGTTTCGATAATTGCACGTTTTGGGGCTCGAATTATTACAGTATAGTACCTTCATCTTTTTCTCCATTTTTAATTTAGTCCTACAAGTATTATCAAACTTGCACCACATCCCCTAATAGTACATCATGTGAATCAATTGTTCCATTCATGTGAACAAATAGTTATCTGCATGTGAACTAATAGCAATTAATTACTCATTTATCCGATTAATTACCCGTTTGGTCAATTTAACACCTAGAAATCAACTATTATCGAAATAAATGTCGATTTTCACTAACACTAATAATCCTAACACAATGGAAATATTTTTATCAACAATTTCATCTCTGAAATTTTTGAAGTTTGACTTTTTTTCAAAAAAGTCAACTATTGACTTTTTGACCAAAAAGTCAACCTCGACAAATTTTGTGTTTATAGTCTATTTTTACTAATTTCATCATTCCAGACTCAAATATCTCGTCCGCGTCTCCAAATTCAACTCCGAACTCAAATTTGATTTTTAATAACATTCATCATTAATATTATAATTCACAATATTAACATTCAGATCATTCCCAGGAAAGAGAGGGCTTTCCGATAAAGATTTCTCCTTATTGGCGCGCAATTAGATGACCAAACCCCTTTCCTCGACAGAACTTTTTAGACATTGTCAATAATACAAATAATAATATGAATAGCTTTGTCATCTCAATTATTGATTTAATAATATAAAATATTATGACAATAATTAAATCAATAACGTGAGATACTATGCAGCAATTATTGTTGCAATAATTGAATAAAACTGAGTGACTTCTCACGTAAGCATCAATAATCAATACCGTGTGCTACTATGCAACCACGCGTATTACTGTACTTTTACTACCGGGTAGTTCAATAGTTTAACGGTTAAACTTTCGCCGTTATTTTTAAAAATATTTTAATCGTTTTCTAACTACGACAGTACCTCCGTTGTGGGGTCCACCAATGATTGTGTCGTCGTACGAATATTTCCCGACCAATCAAATATTCTCCGACACAACGAATATTTTATATCAACTTACTTACTTTGAAAAATTTTCAAATGTCACCTTTAACTTTAACCTTTATCAATTTAACCATTTACTAAATAAAATAATAATTATAAGAAAATTGAATACTTTCATTTCATAAAATTCGGGGTCTTACAGTTATTGTCAAATTAAAATATTTTATTTTCCTTTTTAGTTAATGATTGAGACTTTGGAGTTTGTTTAATATCCCCGAGTTTGTTACTTTTAAAAATAGGTATATTGCATACTTCTTTGATCCCTTATTAAATTCTATTACTACTACAAGTTAATTTCCTCTTTAACTACCTTCACTGTTGTCTAACAACATTTTTGATGTAACAAATAATAAAACTATAATAAATCATTTATTCAACCAAAGCACATTATCTATTACAGATGAATTCCTTCAAATCTGTGATAGGAAAACTCTTGATGAGATACGGGATGCAACAGAGGTAAAACCACTACTTTTTTATAACACCTTACTTCATTCACAACATTATCTTATATTATGTTGCTCATTTTCTATTTAACATTCCAGGAGTCAACATGTGTAGTACTTGTTACTATTCTATGTATAGAAACCGAAGACAATTGGTTCAACAATTCCTGCAAAAAATGCCGCAAAAAAGTAAAATCTGATAGCGAAAAATATTGGTGTGATAATTGTTCTGACTATGTTAATTCTGCTACACCAAGGTATTGTGATACAGTATTTTATTATACATTATATCTACCTTATGTTCATACTTTGTGCACTCTGTTAATATTATCTAACTTCGTAAATGTAACTTTTAATTATAGATTTAAAGTTCAGGTTAAAGTAATGGAAGATACGTCCAGTGCATCTTTTGTTCTATTTGATCGCAAAGCCCAACAAGTTATAGGAAAATCAACTTATGAATTGAGGGAACAATTGATTAAGGTCAAATTAAAATAGAAAAACTTATTACATATTTAAAGTATACATTCTTAACCTTATGTACATAACTCCTTTTAATTCATATTTTTTAAATGTGTTAAAGGATGGAGACTCTAATTGTTTTTCGGATGAACTCAATTTATTGTTGCAAAAGAGGTTTCTTTTCAAGATACAAATATCATCTTACAATTTGAAGGTAAATTATGCGACATTCACAGTTGCTAGAATGACTGACGATGAAAAAATAATTAAATCCTACACAAGCTTATGTGATAAACCTCATGTAATATCAATTTTACACATATAATTTGGTAACAACAAATATTACCTACATTACCAACTATTTCTTATATACAGGGTACAAGGTCATTGCCCGATGTTGTCAACTGTGTCACACCTATAAGCAAAAGGCTTATACATCCAATCAGTGATGATGAGGTACAAGGATCTCAGTTAACTGATATTGAAATGTCAACCAACAAACTGTAAAAGAATATCAAAATCAAGAAAGATGACAACTTTACTGCTTCAAATTAATTTGAACCATTATCTCATTTTACTTCGTGACTTGGTTGATTTAAAATTTAGTAATCCCTGAAGACTTTTAGTATAGTCATATTTTAGTTTTTAATTTGGATTATTTGGATGAAACCTTCTTATTATTTGATATTATGTAATTTTATCATATGATTCAGTATATTCAACATGATTCTGTCATCTTACATAATTTAAACCAACACAGAAAAAATAGAAAACTGATTATTTGGTCTTTAAAAACAAAATACTATCTTATTTATATAATATAATAATACTCTCCCATTAAACGTACCCAAGTATGCCTGTTATGACACAAACAATGTGACCATGTCTGTTATGACACAAACAATGTGCGTATACCTATTACAAAAATAATGTGATTTATCCCAGTTATGACAACAATATTTACCTAAGTATGCATGTTAACTGAGTATATTATACGATGTCAAATACAATAACCAATCAAATTAAACTGAGTAATCTAAGCACGTTCGACTAATTAAACAAGATAATTAAAACTAAAATAAAAGTTGACTTATAAGTAATTAATTTTCTTAATCTATTATAATTAATAATATTAAATATAAGTAAGACCAAATAAAGGGCTCCTTCTTTGAAAGAATTTGAAGGGAGTAACTGTTTTGGAATTGTTAATATACTACAAAATTTGAGCACATAAATATCTAACTCAATAAACATGATTTGGGGTTTCCTAACTTATATTACTAATGTATTTTCATACATTTTATGATGTTGCAAACCAATTATTCTTTTTTAATTTCTCTTAAAATTATTAACTGACTATAGTTAATATGTAATAAAAAAAATTCAAATAAAATTAATTAACGTCTGCCTACCATTCAAAACAAAAATTCTTATTTAAATAAAAAAATTGTACTTAAATTATAAAACTCTCTGAACCCTAACCCAACGCTTCCCCCCTCAAATCTCTCCCTACACGCACAAAAAGTAATCCCCTAAACCTCTTAAACAAAAGGCTCTCATGATCCCCAACCATAATTTAGGTAATATTCCTCTTTATCACCATCAATTTAAACTTTAATTTGCATATACTGTTGCAAGCAACTGCAAAATAAAGACCTTCCTCCTGACCCTATCTCCTTCATTTCTACTCTCGATTTTCAATGGTTACTCCAATCTTTGGAACTACATGAATCTGTAAGCCTTATTTTTATTTATGTGTAATATGTACATTTATGCTCTTTTTTTGTGGTAAAAAAAATTAGTTACGTATTGTAACGCCCCCAAAATAGGTATACATCACCCATCTTGAGTTGCCAAATACATGGTACAAAATTCAAATACAACTTAATTATACAACAGTCGTGTAAAATACAATAAAACATAATCTAAGAGTTTTAATAAGAATATTGTCATCTAGACAATATCCACACTCAATGGAGTCTTCATTACATTTATTGTCACACTATTTAACAGAATAATGAGGACTACTAATGCTATCATCTGGACCGTCACTCCGTTCCCCGACTAGTCCCGGCTACATTCTCATTTCCTGAAGAGAACAATGAAAGCAAGGGTGAGCTCAACTAGCCCAGTAAGAAATATTATGACTAAGATAATGCGTAGATAAATTATCATTAGTCTTCAATAATGTTAAACCGATAAAATACAATGTACATCAAGTTTAATCTGCAGCTGAATAAGCAATCCATTAGAAGAGTCAAGTAGAGCATGATATCTACTATCTTCTATGATTTAAAATATTTTCATCAATTTTTATCACGAGACTCGACTTTTAATAAATAAACCACATCATCGAGTCATCCCTCGCACTACTGGGCAAGGATATTCATTAAATCATCAATGGTCATGACTATACCGGGATAATCCTCGGTCATAATCATATCTAAAAGCGTCCCATCAATGCACTACAAAGCTCACCGAGGACTTTTACCACATCATTTATAACATTACAGTCATGATTATACCGAATAATCCCTGGTCATAATCATACCAAGTCCATTTATACACGTAAGCTAAAGATGACTTTCATCACAATATAAGCATGAGGATGATGACAATGACATAATAATTCAATAAAATAAGTTCAAGAATAAATTTTAAAGATTTATAAGTTAATTTATCTTGAAATCAATTACGTCCAAATTGTCAACATGATACTGCTTTAGGGAGTAAAATTCAAGAATGTTTAGAAGAATATTTCTATGAAAAGATACCGGATAAAGCGCAAATATCCAGGATATTCTACTAATTTTATGGAGTATAGAAGCCAAAACTTTAACCAAATGAGTATCATAGAATATATGAAACTGCAAATGGATTTCCACCCACCATGTGGTAATCCACGTAGACAGATCATTTCCACAATTTAGTAAGGAATGAATACGAAGGATCATTCACCATGCATGTGATAATCCATATAGACAGGTTATTCCAACAGAATAATAAAGAATGGAACAAGGTCATGCGTAATCCCCACAAATAGGATATTCCAACAGAATAATAAAGAATGGAATAACAGAAGAATTCACCATGCATGCGATAGATCCTTGCATACGGTTTATTCCAACGTAATAATAAAGAATGGAACCAGTGTCAGCGTAATCACTTACATGCACGAGGATATTCCAAATGTAATAATAAAGAATTCACCATGCATGCGATAGATCGCATGCATAACAGTTATTCCAATGTAATAATAAAGAATGGAACCAGTTCTAGCATAATTCGCATGTATGGGATATTCCAATGAATAATAAAAAGAATGGAATAACAAAGAATTCACCGTAAATGCGATAGATCAATGCATGCAGACGAGTTATTCCAATGTAATAATAAATAATGGAATAACGTAAGAATTTCACCATGTATGTGGTACTTGGCGTGAAAAAGTTATTCCAAAGATAATAATAAAGAATGGAATAACATAAGCTCTTTTCATGAATACTGAAAGAAATAATACCCTTACCTTAAAAAAAAAAATGGATAATTTGGTAGAGAGGTAGCGAACTTCTCTTCTTCTTTCTCTCTATAATTTCTCTCTATAATAAATGCTCTATAGCTTTAGTGAATTGGTGAGAAATGAAGGAAGAATGAGCTTCTATTTATAGGAAAATATAGTTTCAATAATTGCACGTTTTGGGGCTCAAAATATTACAGTACAATACCTCCAACTTTTCTTTCATTTTTAATTTAGTCCTGCAAGTATTATCAAACTTGCGCCACCTCCCCTAATAGTAAATAATGTGAATCAATAGTTCAATCATGTAAATCAATAGTTATAATAATGTGAAAATACGAATTACAGTATAGTACCTCCATCTATACCTCCATTTTCACTTAGTCATGCAAGTATTATCAATCTTGCACCAACTCCCCTAATAGTACATGAATGTGATTCAATAGTACACACATGTGAACAAATAGTTATATAAGCATGTGAATTAGTAGCAATTAATTGCTCATTTATCCGATTAATTACCCGATTTATCAATATAACCCCCAAACATCAATAACCAATACCGTGTGTTACTATGCAACCACGCCAGACATCGTATTTTCTTTACTACCGGGTAGTTCAACGGTTTTAACAAAGAACACTTCAATGTTATTTTTATAAAAAGATAATTCTGTCATTTTCTTATTACGACAATACTTCCGTTGTGGGGTCCATCAATGATTGTGTCGTCGTACGAATATTCCCTGTTAAAATGAATATTCCCTAACCAATCGAATATTATATAACCACTTGCTTACTTTGTAAAATTTGTAAATATTACCCACAACTATAACATTATATTATATCCACACCATAATATTCAAAAATATATTTCGAGAGAAATTAATCTTTATTCATAAAAGTTAGGGTCTTACAACCTCCCCTTCTTATAAAATTTCGTCCTCGAAATTAGGGTACATACCTGGTATATCGAAGAGGTGAGGATATTTTGACTTCATCTCAGATTCTAGCTCCCAGGTCATTTCTTCCACATCGTGGTTTATCCACAAAACTTTGACTTGAGGTATAACCTTGGAGCGTAGAATATGATCCTTCTTATCCAAGATTTTAATAGGTAACTCTTCATACGTTAAATCTTTCTCTATCTCGTCTGGTTCTAATTAAATAATGTGGTTTGGGTCTTTCACATATTTACGTAACATAGATATGTGGAAAACGTTATGAACACGAGACATACTTAGTGGTAAAGCGAGTCTATAAGCCACAGTTCCTACTCGTTCGAGGATTATAAATGGGCCAATGAATCGAGGATTGAGCTTTCCTCTCTTTCCAAATCTCGTAACTCCTTTCCATGGAGCAACACGTAACAACATATGATCTCCAATATTGAATTTCACGTCTTTTCGATGAAGATCAGCATAACTCTTTTGTCGATCTTGTGAGGTTTTTATACGTTATCGGATCGTTTGAATCTTTTTCGTAGTCATACGTACCAAATTCGGTCCCAACAAAGTTGCTTCACCCACCTCATCCCAGCATATTGGAGAACAACACTTTCTTCCATACAACGCCTCAAATGGAGCCATGCCAATACTTGTTTGATAACTATTATTGTAGGAAAACTCCACCAATGGTAAGAACTTGTCCCAACTTCCCTTGAAGTCAAGGACACACAGTCTTAATAAATCTTCAAGAGTTTGAATAGTCCTTTCCGACTGCCCATCCGTTTGAGGATGATATGCGAAACTAAATCGTAACTCCGCTTGCCCATAGCTTTTTGCAAACTAACCCAAAATCTTGAAGTGAATCTTGGGTCTCGATCAGAAAATATGGATACTGGCATACCATGCAATCTTACGATCTCGTTTATGTACATACTAGCAAGACGTTCAAGTGTAAAAGTTTCTCGTATTGGTAAGAAATGAGCAGACTTGGTCAGTCTATCAACAATGACCCAAATCGCATCTATGCCTTGAGAAACCATGGGAAAACTAGTAACAAAATCCATGGTAATCTGCTCCCACTTCCATTCTGGAATTTTAAGTGGTTGCAATGGACCTTTTGGCACTTGATGATCCGTCTTGACTCATTGACAAGTTAGATACCTTGAGATAAACCCCGATATCTCTCTCTTCATATTACTCCAACAAAATGTATGTTGAAGATCACGATACATTTTGGTACTCCCAAGATGGATTGCAAACGGTGTGTTGTGCGCCTCCATCATGATTTTATACTTCAAGTCAGAATCGTTAGGAACACAAAGTCTGGAGTTGACTCGAAGTATTCCTTCTTCATCGATTTTTGCTTCCGAAATAGCACCTTCTTGCACTTTCTTCTTCATACACATCAGCTCCAGGTCTGTAGTTTGAGCAGCCTTAACTTTATCGATTAAGGTCGGTTCCACTCGTATATTCGCCATCATCACATGGGTCCCTGGAGTCTTTAACTCTACTTCCATCCTTTCCAAGTCATACAAAATGGGTCTTTGTGTTGATAATATTGCACTCGTACCCGCATATGATCTTCTACTCAATGTGTCAGCTACTACGTTCGCTTTTCCAGGATGGTATTGGATGGTATGATCATAATCTTTCAACAACTCAAGCCATCGTCGTTGCCGCATGTTGAGTTCCTTTTGAGTGAAGAAATATTTGAGGCTTTTATGATCTGTATAGATCTCCACCTTCTCTCTATACAAGTAATGCCTCCAAATCTTAAGCGCAAAAACGACTGTTGCCAACTCTAGATCATGAGTAGGATAATTCCTCTCATATTCTTTGAGTTGTCAAGAGGCATAGGCTATGACTTTCCCATGTTGCATGAGAACACATCCAAACCCTTTGCCTGAAGCATCACCATAGATGACAAATCCCTCCGAGCCAGATGGTATTGTCAAAACAGGTGTTAAAATGAGACTTCTCTTGAGTTCTTGAAAACTCTTCTCATATTCCTCGTTCCAACCGAATTTTATATCTTTCCGAGTCAGCTGAGTTAAGGGAGTAGCGATTCGGGAAAACCCTTCTACGAATCTCCGATAATAACCAGCTAAGCCAAGAAAACTACGTACTTCGGTCATTGATTTAGGTTGCTCCCAGCTTTGAATAGCTTCAATCTTTGCTGGGTCAACAGATATTCCATGGCTTGAAACCACGTGCCCAAGGAATGCTACTTCCTCAAGCCAGAACTCGCATTTTTTTAACTTGGCATAAAGCTTATATTCACGAAGCTTTTGAAGTATCAGCCTCAAGTGTTGCTCATGATCTTCACGGCTTTTGGAATAAATAAGGATGTCATCAATAAAGACGACCACAAAGTGATCCAAATATTTCTTGAATACTCGGTTCATCATATCCATGAAGGCAGCAGGAGCATTAGTCAATCCAAAAGACATGACTAGGAATTCATAATGCACGTACCGAGTTCTGAAAGCCGTCTTTAAAATATCATCGGTTCTAATCTTCAATTGGTGATAACCGGAACGAAGATCAATCTTTGAAAAGAATTTGGCTCCTTGTAACTGGTTAAACAGGTCATCAATACGTAGCAATGGGTACTTATTTTTGATGGTGACATGGTTCAACTCCCGATAATCAATACAAAGTTGCATACTCCCATCTTTCTTTTTCACGAATAGAAACAGAGCACCCCCCCGAGAAGTACTAGGATGAATAAAGTCAATGTCTAACAATTCCTGCAGTTGGGTCTTTAACTCCTGAAGTTCAATAGGAGCCATTCGATATGGGGCTTTGGAAATGGGTTTTGTACCGGGTTCAAGGTCGATACAAAATTCAATTTCACGCTCTGGGGTAGGCCAGGAAGTTCTTTAGGGAATACGTCAGGAAATTCATTAACAATAGAAATATCATTCAAAACTGACGTATTTTTGTTTAGATCCGTGACATGAGCTAAGAAAGCTTGACATCCGTTTTTCAATAAACGAATAACTTTATGGCTTGAGATGACAGTGATTGATTTTAGTGGTTTGGTTGCTTGAATTCGCATAATAGGTTGGTTAAGAATATGAAAGCTAACAACCTTACGAAAACAATCAATTTTAGCATGATGAGTAGTTAACCAATCAATCCCTAAAATCACATCAAATGCAAGTATTTTCAAAGAAATAAGATCGACAGGTAACGTGCGATTACCGATTTGAATCAAACAAGAAATATAAACCGTGGATGTAATGAAGGTTTCTCCCAATGGAGTTTCAACAGATAAGTCAAAGTCTAATTTCTCTGGATTCAAATTTAAACGTTGAGCGCAAGTAGGAGAAATGAATGAATGGGTAGAACCGGTATCAAATAAAGTATAAACTTCGCTAGAGTTTATGATTAGCTTACCCGTGATCACCTCGTTCGGATTCCTCGCTTTCTGGGAGTTTACGACAAACGCTCTCCCTTGAACTACCGATTTTGTCTTGTCTAGGACACCCTTTGATGTCTCCATCCCAGCTGGACTTGACTTTGGTGCACGACAAAATCGGGCTAGGTGACCTTCTTTTCCACAATTATAACATGCTTTAGACTGCATCGTGCAGTTTGGACTGATGTGTCCTTCCCCTCCACATTTGTAACATACAACCGGCGGTCGTTCTCCTTCCTTAACAACAGGTGCTGGTGCTGACGTCTTTCCATCATTGTTGAATCTCCTCTTCTTGGAATGTCCACTCTTATTGTCATGGCCATGATTACCACCGAAGTGATTACCATTTCTGGCATGTTGATTCCCTCCACGTTTGTTGTCACTGCTTCGATGACTGCTACCACTGGTATTATCGACTTGTCAGTTGCTCTCTCTTAGTTGGGTTGACTCATTATCGTGCTCCAATAACTGAGCCCTATTCATAACATCTGAATACAAACACAGTTTGTGAGAAATTAGGTATTGACGTATCTCGGGTTTCAAACCTCTTAGAAATATCCGCGTCATTCTCTCCTCATTATCAACCAAGTGGGATGCAAACTGAGACAACTCAGCAAACTTAGCTTCGTACTGCGCCAAAGTCATATTGTTTTGTTCAAGCTTGATGAACTTTACCTCCTTCATGTGACGAATACTTTCAGGAAAGTAATTGTCATTGAACAGCTCTTGGAACTTCTCCCAAGACATTTTGAGTGCGGCAGGTTGAGTACGCTTTATAGATTCCCACCAGTAATCTGCCTCTGCTCGTAACATGAAGGTGGCAAAGGGAACCTTTTGCTCCTTGGAGTATCCCATGACATCAAATATCTTGTTGATCTGCTTTATCCATGTCTCCGCCTTAAGTGATTTTGGCTCTCCAAAAAACTTCGGTGGTCCCAGCTTCTTGAACTACTTAGCGGTGACCGTCCGAGAGTTGTCAGTGTTTCCACCTGCATTTTGGACAGGAGCCGCTTTCGCCTGATGTTGCATGAATTGCATAAAGCCTTTGAACATCCCATCGTTCATCATTTCATCGGTGTTATTGTTTGCATGAGGATTATTGTCTTCCTATTGCACATTATCCTGGGCATTAATCTGTGGTGACTCAATGGTCTCATGTGCTTCATTGTTTATCTCAACATTTTCGGATGCCATTTTCAAATACTGCCACAAAACAAGGGTTAATTAACATATCACATATTATCCATATACTCTGACCGACCAATTAAATACCAAATAAACTTAGGTAGGTCATACTAGCGAAGGAATTCCCCGTCTCTCCCCTCTTAGTTCTTGTCTCACATCTCAGCCAGGGATCATATCCCTAAACTTTGATACCAACTGTGACGCCCCCAAAATAAGTATACATCACCCATCTTGAGTCGCCAAATACATGGTATAAAATTTAAATATAACTTAATTATACAACAGTTGTGTAAAATACGAAAAAACATAATCTAAGAGTTTTAATAAGAATATTGTCATCTAGACAATATCCACACTCAATGGAGTCCTCATTACTTTTATATTCACACTATTTAACAGAATAGTGAGGACTACTAATGCTATCATCTGGACCGTCACTCCATTCCCTGACTATTCCCGGCTACATTCTCATTTCCTGAAGAGAACAGTGAAAGAAAGTGTGAGCTCAACTAGTCCAGTAAGAAATATTATGACTAAGATAATGCAGAATAAATTATCATTAGTCTTCAAAAATGTTAAACTGATAAAATACAATAGACGTCAAGTTTAATTGCAGCGGAATAAGCAATCCGTTAGAAGAGTCAAGTAGAGCATGATATCTGCTATCTTCTATGATTTAAAATGTTTTCATCAATTTTTATCTCTGAGACTCAGCTTAATAAATAAACCACATCATCGAGTCATCCCCGCACTACTACGGGCGAGGATATTCATTAAATCATCAATGGTCATGACTATACCGAGAATAATCCTGGTCATAATCATACCAAAAACGTCCATCAATGCACTACAAAGCTCTTGAGGACTTTTACCACATAATTTATAACATTACAGTCACGATTATACTTAATAATCCTGGTCATAATCATACCAAGTCCATCTACGCATGCGTAAGCTAAAGATGACTTTCATCACAATATAAAGCATGAGGATGATGACAATGACATAATAATTCAATAAAACAAGTTCAAGAATAAATTTTAAATATTTATAAGTTAATTTATCTTGAAATCAATTACGTCCAAATTGTCAACATGATACTGCTTTGTGGAGTAAAATTCAAGAATATTCAGAAGAATATTTTCGTGAAAAGATACCGGATGAAGCGCAAATATCCAGGATATTCTACTAATTTCATGGAGTATAGAAGCCAAAACTTTAACCAAATGAGTATCATAGAATATATGAAACTACAAATGGATTTTCACCCACTATGCGGTAATCCACGTAGACAGATCATTTTCACAATTTAATAAGGAATGAATACAAAGGATCATTCACCATGCATGTGATAATCCACATAGATAGGTTATTCCATCAGAATAATAAAGAATGGAACCAGGTCATGCGTAATCCCCACAAATAGGATATTCCAACAGAATAATAAAGAATGGAATAACAGAAGAATTCACCATGCATGCGATAGACCGCACAGACAGGTTATTCCAATAGAATAATAAAAAATAAAACCAGGTCTAGCGTAATCCGCACAGATAGGATATTCTAACAGAATAATAAAGAATGGAATAACAAAGAATTTACCATGCATGTGATAGACTGCACAGACAGGTTATTCCAACAGAATAATAAAGAATAGAACCAGGTCATGAGTAATCCGCACAGATAGGATATTCCAACAGAATAATAAAGAATGGAACCGGTGTCTAGTGTGTAATCCGCATGTAGCAGGGATATTCCAATAGAATAATAAAGAATGGAATAATGTAAGAATTTCACCATGTATGTGGTACTTAGCATAGAGCAGTTATTCCAACATAATAATAAAGAATGGAATCTGAAAGCTCTCTTCATGAATACGAAAGAAATAATACCCCTTACCTTAGAAGGAAACTGGATACTGGAGTAGAGAGGTAGCAGACTTCTCTTCTTCTTTCTCTCTATAATTTCTCTCTATAATAATTGTTCTATAGCTTTAGTGAATTGGTGAGAAATGAAGGAAGAATGAGCTTCTATTTATAAAAAATATAGTTTCGATAATTGAACGTTTTGGGGCTCAAAATATTATAGTACAATACCTTTAACTTTTCTTTCATTTTTAATTTAGTCCTGCAAGTATTATCAAACTTGCACCACCTCCCCTAATAGTAAATAATGTGAATCAATAGTTCAATAATGTTATTCAATAGTTATAATAATGTGAAAATACGAATTACAGTATAGTACCTTCATCTATACCTCCATTTTTAACTTAGTCATGCAAGTGTTATCAATCTTGTACCAACTCCCCTAATAGTACATGAATGTGATTCAATATTACACACATGTGAACAAATAGTTATATAAGCATGTGAATTAGTAGAAATTAATTGCTCATTTATCCGATTAATTACCCGATTTATCAATATAACCCCCAAACATCAATAACCAATACCGTGTGCTACTAAGCAACCACGCGGATTACCGTACTTTTACTACCGGGTAGTTCAACAGTTTTAACGGTAACACTTTCGTCGTTATTTTATAAAAAGATAATTCTGTCATTTTCTTATTACGACAATACTTCCGTTGTGCGGTCCACCAATGATTGTGTCGTCGTACGAATATTCCCTGTTAAAACGAATATTCTCCGACCAATCGAATATTATATAACCACTTGCTTACTTTGCAAAATTTGTAAATATTACTCACAACTATAACATTATATTATATCTGAAAGTAGTATGCATACAAGCCAATCATGTTTGATGATAAAGCATATACTTTGTAACAATCTTATTCATTTATTAATAAAAAGTATTAATTTATTAAAGGCTTTTAATTATCTACATGATGCTGTTTTATAATATGTGATAAACCCATAGTTTTAAGCAATGCTTTTAGAATAATGATGATGATCATTCTAATGAGATCTAAATTCTTAGAAAGCTTAAAACTAAAATAGTTCCCAATCATTGGATTACTAAATTGGGGATTAGTGAATCCGGATAGATTGGTACATACGTTGCTTGCTCATTGGATGAGGATGATTGATCTCATGATCATTTATGTGGAGACACTAAAGCAAGTATGTAGGTGCTTATTGGAGAATAAGTTCACTGAACGTGGCTCGCTAAGGAATACCTAATGGAGTTTTACTTGCACCACAATAGGAATTCTGTAGTGATAGTAGTAAGAAGTGATCCTTGGACTTGAGATCATCATAGTATCTTGTGTATGATGAGTTATACTTTGACTTATTCCTTAAGACCCTTAGGGTATATCAAAGGTATGCTTGGGTATAATAAGTTGTACATGGAGATAATGTATGATCAATAAAGAATCTACCACTTCAATAATAAAGAGAAATGTCCTATGTGATTCGATAAATGACAACCCAAGTAGTCCTTGGCAATGTAATGAAATTAGAAAGGAGTTTCTAATTTGCATTATTTGGAGTTGTGCATTTAAGGATCGAAATACATATAATTAAATAAAATAAGACTTGACAAGAATTCCATGTCTTATATTTAATTGGGACATTGTATGGTGGAAGGATTGAATTGTATTTGTAACTATTTACTCAAAGGTTCTTTTATGATTAATGTTGAAATCTATATTATCCGGAAAGTCGTTGATCATTAGGGAGGCTTATCCTTATTGTAGAATAAATATTATTTATTTAAATAAATTAATTGTTTAATTTATTTATTTAAATAAGATTAGAATTGTTCTAATTGATTTATTCACGACCCTATTTAATATGGAGAACCTAAAGGGTCACACCATAAAAGGAAGAATAATTTTTTAAGAAGTTAATGGCATAATCGTAATAATATGTTATGTATATTTAATTTAATCTATGGTGATAGAATAAATTAAATAGCTTAATATTTATTATTTAATATTTTAGAAATATTAAATATAAATTAATAAGAGGAGTCTTATTAATATTATTACGCTTATTATTATTTTAATTTCTAAAAGAGTTTAGGAATTAATTTAATATAAGTATTTCATTTATTCCTAATTGGATTAGGAAGGAAAATTAGTTAAAGGAGTTTAATTAATTATCCCTAATAAGATTAGGGAGCTTAATTAATTAAAAGAATTTAATTAATTAAATAAATCCAATTCCTTAATTGTTAAGGTGGGTTGCCCACATTTATAAATAAGAGGAGTCTTATTATTATGGGTGATAAGGTTGTTGACTTTTTACAAAAAATGACATAATTCCAATTTGTTGGAGAGTACGTTCTTTTCTATAGAGATGAAAAACTAGGGTTTGAGCCAAATACCCATCTTCTTGAATTCCTTTTCTTCCTTGGTGGATCACCTCTAGAGGCCAAACACATGGGTGGCTAACGCTGATCAAAGGAAGGAACCAAACCCTATGGATTCAAGTTGAACGCGAAAAGGATTGGAGGTGAACTTGTACTTCGAGGAAGCTCGATCTTCAAGGGTATGATTTTATTCTTTATCTTTTCGCTTAATTAATAATTGTGCATAAAGGGTGATCCGGGTTTATGGTTTGTAAATTTTTAAACTCGATTTTTCACGTTTTACTTTTTTATGCAATTTAATTGCGTTCTTGAATATTACATACCTAACGATGGCATCGAGCCAAACTTTTATGCTAATTATTAATTGTTTTAATTTAATATCTATATTGATATGTGTTTAGAACAATTTAATTGGGCATAATTTCATTAGATAAAATTTATTAAAAAAAAAAAGTGAAACTTTTTGAAAATCGGTAATGTAATCGCTTTTTTTTCTCTCATCACGGATTCTTTGTACCAATATAAAATATATATATACGGCTTAATCTTTCAAGAAATCATAATATGTTGCATTTGATTTCAAGAGAAGTCATTAATGTGTTTTATGAAAAAAAAAAAAAAAAAAAAGATTTCGAAATCAATAAAAAAAAATAGCGGTCTTTGTTTCATGTTTCCATGTTTCCAAATTTTTTTTTTTTTTGAATCACTTGCAGGATTATTATTAAATGTACAGGAGCCACGCTCTTAAAAAAAAAAAAAAAAAAAAAGGTTAACGGATAAGATTTCAAGGAAAGTCGTTATCACGTGATTCTGCTTTATTTTTTTAAAAACATACTGATATATATATATATATATATATATATATATTATAATATTCGGTTATTATTATTATATATATATATATTTTCATTTATTTTATAATTAAAATAAAAAGTTTATTTTAATTTTAAAATAAAAGATTTATTTTAATATTAAAATAAAAAAGTTTATTTTAATTTTAAAATTAAATTTCATGCTAACTAATTAGAGTTGGAATTGGATTCCATGATAACTAATTGGAGTTGAAATTGGATTTTATTTTTTTCTAAAATAAAGAAGTTTATTTGTGAATAGGGAAGTAAATCCATCTTTCCTTAAATAAAAGAGTTTGTTTAGATATGAAATAAGATTTCATATTATTCAAAATAAAAGAGTTTATTTGTGAATAGGAAAGAGAATCCATGTTTCCTTAAATAAAGGAGTTTATTTAAATATGGAATAAGATTTCATATTATTCAAAATAAAGGAGTTTATTTGTGAATGGGAAAGAATATCCGTGTTTCCTTTAATAAAAGATTTTTTTTTATTACATGGAATTGGATTCCATAATTAATTAAAATAAAGGAGTTTATTTTGATTAAAGATTTTGATTAAAATAAAATAGTTTATTTTATTCAAAAATTGGATAAATTAAAATAAAATAGTTTTATTTTTGATTTAAATTTGGATTAAAATAAAGGAGTTTATTTTGATTCAAAATTAGATTTTATACTAACTAAATTTGCCCATTAAATGATATCAATATATATATTAAATGTTTATTATTCATAAGATGAATGTTATTTATCGATGCAATGATGTGTATGATAATAAATGGGATTGATTATGGATTATCACCAATATGATTGGATTTTATTTTAGATGGATGCATGAATGTATGAGTTTTTTATTAAATGGGGTCTCACAGAGCCTCGCCTTCTCTAATTTTTCTTAATGTAAATTCTAACTCCTCCTATGTACTTCCCCTTGACTGTTGATCAAAGTTTCTATTTATTTTAAATAGTTTTGTAATAGGAATAGTTAGAATTAATTTTAAAAAATTAGAGATCAAGGAGCAAGGAGCGCTTGAAGACCCGTTTGTAATGGAGTCTGGGTTTAAATGTAATAGTTATATTTAAATATTATTTCTTGCACCCCTAGGGTTTGACCTTTTGGTTCACTTGGTGGCTCTAGTGAACCAAACTAGAATAAAAGTCCATAATCAATCCGGGTAGAATATAGTATTCTATATATGCATGCTTATACTATATATATTATATATTATGCAAACACGCTTCGCATGTTCATTAATATAATACGCGTATTTTATATATATATATAAATGCTACGCTAAACAAGATGAGACAAATTAATAACAAACCCCTCAATTTTTATATTAAGTCCTAAGCGTTCAATGATATTTGGAATATCGAACGTCGCCTTTCTAGCATGATAAAATTAATAGAGTATTAAATATTTAATATGAGTTTGTTGTGTCACCACAAGACAAGTATTAAGTATTTAAGATGTTAATTTATCACATTTGATGCTTATAAAGAAAATTGAACAATATTATTTTGTTGTGTCACCACAAGGATGATATTTTTCTTTTTGAATATATGGAGTGCTAGGTTGGACTTAACTTAGATAATTTTGATTCTGGATGTGCCACCACTTGATCAAAATAATCTAAGAGGCATAAGAAAAGGAGTTGCGTAGTAATGATGTAATTGATTTAATAGTTTGTTGTGTCACCACAAGGCTATATACATTTGAAATGGGATCCTTATTCTCACTAGCAAATCTTTAATTAGATTTTGTTTAACTATATAAGTGAGGGTAATATAGTTTGAAGAAAATAGTGGGAGATACCAATTTAAAACAAGACCTAAATTATTTTGGTAATTAATAAAAGAATGTATGTTAAAATGTTGTTAATTACAAATTCATTTACTGTAATTTTACAATGTCTAAAATTACTATCATCTGCGAAGCATATTAGATGCTAAATTAACCGCATCAATTAAACGGATTGGTTAAAGAATTTGAGAATAGTTCTCATGCCCATGGTGAAAAGTTATCTTATGTCCTTAATACGCCTATCCTCGCAATGGTTGCGATAATGCCTCCTCGAGGAAGAGATTGCTACTTTTAGAAAGTGGCAAAATGATGCACAGTTGGCTCAATGCATCATACTCGCATCCATGAGTAACGAGCTTCAACGTCAGCATGAAACTATGGATGCTCTTACTATATTCCTGCACATCAAGTAGTTGATGGTGAGGAAAGTAGGGCCGATAGATATCGATATATCTAAGGAGCTCTTCCGTTCTAGAATGACCGATGACACTACAAGATGCAGATAAAAGTCCTTAACATTATCAATTTGATTGATCAATTAGGACAACGAGTTTTTTCATGGATGGAGAGTTGAGCCAAGATTTGATCTTGCACTCACTCCCTGACTCCTTTCACAATTGTTGTGAATTTTTCATATAAACAAGCTAGATATCGACTACCGATTTGCTTAACATGTTGAAAAATGTTGAGAGTCACTTTCCAACCAAGAAAGATCAAGTCTTCTTGGTAGGGGCCAAAGGATCTTCTCTAAAAAGAAGAACGATTCAAAGAAGGTAAATAGAAAGGCATAAACAAAGGATAATAAGAACAAAAGCGATACGGATAGCAAAGGAGTTTGCTTCCAATCGCTATAAGCCCGGACACTCGGAAAGAAAGCTGCGAGAAGCATCTTGCAGAGGCTAACCAAAGAAGCTTAGTGAAGTTTCTTCATAATACGATTTTGTTCATGATTGAAATAAATTTTTCTTTAAGTCAAGGTTCTACTTGGGTATTGGATACCGACTTTGGTTATCATAAATATAGATTTATGAATGGACCAAGAAGAAGTAGAAAGCTAAACAAAGATAAATAATCTTATATGTGGAAATGAAGCAAAGGTTGCTACATTAGCCATAGAAACTTATAGTTTAGCAATGCCTATGGGCAAGTCTATTAAGTCAATAAGTTGTTATTGTATTCCAGCTTCTTGTTAAAAATATTATTTCCATTTTATTGTTGGACAATAAAATTTTGGTATTATAATTAAGAACAATTGTTGTTCTATTTATAATAATAATGTTTTGTATAGAATCGAATATTACTTAATAAATTTTGTATACTTGACTTACATGAAAATAATTTTGCATATTGAACAAATTAGTATAAGAAAAGGAGATGATCATTCAAAGAGTTGAATGTATGTATTTGAAGAAATACAAGTGTGAATTATTTGAAAGGTTCAAAAAAATTCAGAAGTGAAACAAATTGACAAAGTATTAAGATTCTTTGATTAGATCAAGGAATAAATACTTGTGCAATAAGTTTCTAAATCATCTCAAATGGTTTTCTCATAATGGAAACATCCTGATACGCAATAATTGATTGATGTAACTGAATGGAAAATTCGTACCTTGTTGGACATGGTGCGGTCCATAATGATTTTACCGACATTCCAGTATCCTTCTAGGGTTATGTCCTAGAAATGGCTGCATATCTACGGAAAATGGTAACCTCAAAATTCGACCCCAAGACTCCATAAAAGTTATGGACAGGGAGGATTCCTAATCTTAAGTATGTTAAGATAAGGGGTTGTTCAACTTATGTGAAAAGGTTTCAAAGGATAAGCTTGGGACAAGATTTGACAAGTACAATTTGTGGGACATCCTAAAGTAAGTTTAGGGTATATGTTCTATAATCCTACTTAGCAAAAGGTGTTTGTTGCGAAACACGCTGCCTTATAAGATAAATGTGTTTATTATTGAAGGGGCTAGTGGGAGGATAATAGATCTTGAAAAGTTCAAGAACCACAAAACACTATAAGTTAAATAAGAGGAACCTATAGATGAACTCATTGTACCACAACCGAATCGTAATCTGAATAGTACCAAGATACCTAGGAGGTATGGATTCATCATAGATGATGATGATGAGGTACACATCATAGAAGATGATGATCCAGCTATATACGATGAGGTAAGTGTTATGAACACTCGAGAGAAATGGATTGAAGCAAGTTTCTCAAATATGGAACATTCGTTTTGATGAGGCAATCAAAAGAGTTTGATTTTATCAAAAATAAGAATGAACCTAGTGTGTACAAAAGGGTCAGTGGGAGCATCGTGACATTCCTAGTACTATATGTTGATATACTACGGATGAGGAATAACTTATCAATGCTACAATCAGAAAAGATAAAGTTGTCTAAACATTCCTCCATGAATGATTTGGAAGAGTATCTTAATTGAGGATATAAATCTATATAGATAGATTTAAAAGGATGCTCGACGTAACCCAAGGAACGATATTCATTTGATGCTAAAGTCGTTTAGCATGGCAAACTCAAGAGATGTCTCATGTCGATGAGCTATGGAGTGTATCTCTTAATAGTCCCCACTGCACTCTCGAAAAGAGAGGTCGCATGAGTGACAATCATGTATGCAATGAAATATACGAGACCGATGTTGATCGACCATATTATGGAGAAGTTCACTATGAGTCGTTGAAAAACATCTTAAAGTGCTTAACCCAAGCACTAAGGATGTGATCATATTCATGGCGGGTCTAAATTAAAACTAGAGGGCTTAATGAGACTCAAGTTTTCGTATGGACCAAGATGACGAAAAAATCTACTTTAAGGTAAAGCGTTATCTTGAATAGTGGTGCGTTGAATTGAAAGGTTCCAAACAAAGAAAGAGTTCTTTGGTTTAGTGATAAAGACAAAGTATATAGCTATAAATGAAGTCGCAAGTTGATTGTTTGGATTAAAAGTTCATTACGTAACTAGGAATAGTTCCTAAGTCTCATCTTGGATCTAAACATGTGTTGTGGCACTTTCATTTGATTATTAGAATCATTGAAAGATGGGAAATCACTATAGAGATAGTGGACTCTCATGAACAACATTACATATCCATTAACTAAAGCTTATCCAACAGCAGGATAATCGTCACTTAGAGAAGAAGAGTATGAGATACCATGGCGATTGGCTTTAGTGCAAGTAGGAGATTGAAAGTAGTATGCATACAAGCCAATCATGTTTGATGATAAAGCATATACTTTGTAACAATCTTATTCATTTATTAATAAAAAGTATTAATTTATTAAAGGCTTTTAATTATCTACATGATCTTTGTTTTATAATATGTGATAAACCCATAGTTTTAAACAATGCTTTTAGAATAATGATGATGATCATTCTAATGAGATCTAAATTCTTAGAAAGCTTAAAACTAAAATAGTTCCCAATCATTGGATTACTAAATTGGGGATTAGTGAATCCTGGATAGATTGGTACATACGTTGCTTTCTTTCATTGAATGAGGATGATTGATCTCATGATCATTTGTGTGGAGACACTAAAGCAAGTATGTAGGTGCTTATTGGAGAATAAGTTCACCGAACATGGCTCGCTAAGGAATACCTAATGGAGTTTTACTTGCTCGTCAATAGGAATTCAGTAGTGATAGTAGTACAAGTGATCCTTGGACTTGAGATCATCATAGTATCTTGTGTATGATGAGTTATACTTTGACTTATTCCTTAAGACCCTTAGGGTATATCAAAGGGTATGCTTGGGTATAATAAGTTATACATGGAGATAATGTATGATCAATAAAGAATCTACCACTTCTAATAAAAGAAGAGAATGTCCTATGTGATTCGATAAATGACAACCCAAAGAGTCCTTGGCAAAAGCGTAATGAAATTAGAAAGGAGTTTCTAATTTGCATTATTTGGAGTTGTGCATTTAAGGATCGAAATACATATAATTAAATAAAATAAGACTTGACAAAGAATTCCATGTCTTATATTTAATTGGAACATTGTATGGTGGAAGGATTGAATTGTATTTTAACTATTTACTCAAAGGTTCTTTTATGATTAATGTTGAAATCTATATTATCCGGAAAGTCGTTGATCGCTAGGGAGGCTTATCCCTATTGTAGAATAAATATTATTTATTTAAATAAATTAATTGTTTAATTTATTTATTTAAATAAGATTAGAATTGTTCTAATTGATTTATTCACAACCTAGGTTTAATATGGAGAACCTAAAGGGTCACACCATAAAAGGAAGAATAATTTTTAAGAAGTTAATGGCATAATCGTAATAATATAGTTATGTATATTTAATTTAATCTATGGTGATAGAATAAATTAAATAGCTTAATATTTATTATTTAATATTTTAGAAATATTAAATATAAATTAATAAGAGAGAGTCTTATTAATATTATTACAATTGTTATTATTTTTTAATTTCTAAAAGAGTTTAGGAATTAATTTAATATAAGTACTCTCATTTATTCCTAATTGGATTAGGAAGGAAAATTAGTTAAAGGAGTTTAATTAATTATCCCTAATAAGATTAGGGAGCTTAATTAATTAAAAGAATTTAATTAATTAAATAAATCCAATTCCTTAATTGTTAAGGTGGGTTGCCCACATTTATAAATAAGAGGAGTCTTATTATGGGTGATAAGGTTGTTGACTTTTATAAAAAACGACATAATTCCAATTTGTTGGAGAGTACGTTCTTTTCTATAGAGATAGAAAACTAGGGTTTGAGCCAAATACTCATCTTCTTGAATTCCTTTTCTTCCTTGGTGGATCACCTCTAGAGGCCAAACACATGGGTGGCTAACGTTGATCAAAGGAAGGAACCAAACCCGGTGGATTCAAGTTGAACGCGAAAAGGATTGGAGGTGAACTTGTACCTGAGGAAACTCGATCTTCAAGGGTATGATTTTATTCTTTATCTTTTCGTTTAATTAATAATTGTGCATAAAGGGTGATCCGGGTTTATGGTTTGTAAATTTTTTAAACTCTGATTTTTTCACGTTTTCGCACTTTTATGCAATTTAATTGCGTTCTTGAATATTACAAACCTAACAATATCCACACCATAATATTCAAAAATATATTTTGAGAGAAATTAATATTTATTCATAAAAGTTGGGGTCTTACATCATATCCCTAAGCTTTGATACCAACTGTGACGCCCCCAAAATAGGTATACATCATCCATTTTGAGTCGCCAAATACATGGTAGAAAATTCAAATATAACTTAATTATACAACAGTCGTGTAAAATACGGCAAAACATAATCTAAGAGTTTAAATAAGAATATTGTCATCTAGACAATATCCACACTCAATGGAGTCCTCATTATATTTATTGTCATACTATTTAACAGAATAGTGAGGACTACTAATGCTATCATCTGGACCGTCACTCCGTTCCCCGACTAGTCCCGGCTACGTTCTCATTTCCTGAAGAGAACAGTGAAAGAAAGGGTGAGCTCAACTAGCATAGTAAGAAATATAATGACTAAGATAATGCAGAATAAATTATCAATAGTCTTCAACAATGTTAAACTGATAAAATACAATAGACATCAAGTTTAACTGCGGTGAATAAGCAATCCATTAGAAGAGTCAGTAGAGCATGATATCTACTATCTTCTATGATTTAAAATGTTTTCATCAATTTTTATCATTTGAGACTCGAATTTTAATAAATAAACCACATCATCGAGTCATCTCTGCACTACAGGCCAAGGATATTCATTAAATCATCAATGGTCATGACTATACCGAATAATCCCTGGTCATAATCATACCAAAAATTGTCCATCAATGCACTACAGGCTATTGAGGACTTTTACCAAATCATTTATAACATTATAGGTCATGATTATACCGAATAATCCCTGGTCATAATCATACCAAGTCCATCTATGCACGTAAGCCAAAGATGACTTTCATCACAATATAAGCATGAGGATGATAACAATGACATAATAATTCAATAAAACAAGTTCAAGAATAAATTTTAAATATTTATAAGTTAATTTATCTTGAAATCAATTACGTCCAAATTGTCAACATGATACTGCTTTGTGAAGTAAAATTCAAGAATGTTCAGAAGAATATTTTCATGAAAAAATACCGGATGAAGTGCAAATATCCAGGATATTCTACTAATTTTATGGAGTATATAAGCCAAAACTTTAACCAAATGAGTATCATAAAATATATGAAACTGCAAATGGATTTTCACCGCCATGCCAGAATCCACGCATGCGGATCATTTCCACAAGTTAATAAGGAATGAATACGAAGGATCATTCACCATGCATGTGATAATCCACATAGACAAAGTTATTCCAACGAATAATAAAGAATGGAACACGGTCAATGCGTAATCCATATGCATGCGATATATTCCAACCAGAATAATAAAGAATGGAATAACGTAAGAATTCACCATGCATGATATGTAATCGCATGCATGTGAGTTATTCAATGTATAATAAAGAATGGAACCGCTTCTAAGCGTAATCCGCACAAACAGGATATTCAAATGAATAATAAAGAATGGAATAACAAAGAATTCACCATGCATGCGATAGATCACTTGCATGTGGTTATTCCAATGAATAATAAAGAATGGAATAATGAAGAATTTCACCATGTATGCGGTACTTGGCGATAGCGAAAAGTTATTCCAACATAATAATAAAGAATGGAATAACGAAGCTCTTTCATGAATACTGAAAAAATAATACCCTTACCTTAGAAAGAAACTGGATCTTTGGAGTAGAGAGGTAGCGGACTTCTCTTCTTCTTTCTCTCTATAATTTCTCTCTATAATAATTGCTCTATAACTTTAGTGAATTGGTGAGAAATGAAGGAAGAATGAGTCTCTATTTATAGGAAAATAAAGTTTCGATAATTGCACATTTTGGCGCTCGAAATATTATAGTACAATACCTTTAACTTTTCTTTCATTTTTATTTTAGTCCTGCAAGTATTATCAAACTTGCACCACCTCCCGTTATAGTAAATAATATGAATCAATAGTTCAATCATGTGAATCAATAGTTATAATCATGGGAAAATACGAATTACAGTATAGTACCTCCATCTATACCTCTATTTTTAACTTAGTCATGCAAGTATTATCAATCTTGCACCAACTCCCCTAATAGTACAAGAATGTGAATCAATAGTATACACACGTGAACAAATAGTTATAATCATGTGAATTAATACAATTAATTGCTCATTTATCCGGTTAATTACCCGACTAGTCAGTATAACTTCCAGACATCAATTAATATTGAAATAAATGTCGATTTCCACTAACACTAATAATTCCAACACAATGGAACTATCAATTTCATCTTTAATCAACACGAACTTATTCATCATTAATATTATAACTCACAATATTTAACAACCAGGTCATTCCCAGAAAGAGGGCTTTTCAGATAAGGATTTCTCCTTATTGGCCAATTAGATGACCAAATCTCTCCTCACGTAACTTCTGACATTGTAAATATTGCAATTTAAAAATATGAATAACTTTGTCGTCTCAATTATTGATTTAATAATATATCATATAATGCGATGATAATCTTGTGACAATAATCGAATCAATAATACGAGAGATATGATGTAGCAATTCATCGAAAGCAATAATTGAGTATAACCGAGTGACTTCTCATGTAAGCATCAATAATCAATACCGTATGCTACTACGCAACCACATAGCAGACATCAGTACTTTTACTATCGGGTAGTTCAATGGTTTAACGGTAAAACTTCCGCCGTTATTTTTATAAAAGATAATTATGTCATTTTCTAACTACGACAATACTTTCGTTATGGGGTCCACTGATGATTGTCTTGTCGTCGCATTTAATATTCCTTGTTAAAACGAATATTCCTCAGCCGAAATAATATTATATAACCACTTGCTTACTTTGCAAAATTTATAAATATTACCCACAACTATAACATTATATCAAATCCACACCATAATATTCAAAAATATATTTCGAGAAAATTATTCTTTATTCATAAAAATTGGGGTCTTACACTTATGGCCAAAGATTGCATTTCGGGATTATATGAGTAAAATAGTGAATTCGATCCTTACCAAGAATTTGATTGCGTAATATTTTGTGAAATTGTTTGGATGAATTGGTATAACATTACGTAATGTATTTGTTCTTTAACTATAACATTGTGTTATGTATGACACGATGTTATACTGCTATGTTTTTGGACATGGTATTTGTTTGAAATGAAGATCCAACATAATTATTAATGCTCGTGTTTTTCAGTTTCCGCATGCAACATGTGATTTCCCTTCAGATCTGAGGACCGAAACTGGGACATTATTCCGTTGTTTACCCTTTTGTTTGGATGTTAGAATTCTGGTGCAAGTAAGCGTATATCAGACATGAACTCTTCAAAATGGATCAAGTACATGTGTCAGATATTTGAGGCTTGGGTGAGGTTAGTGTAATGTGTAACAGATTTTAAATATACCACTAGCAATCATATCAATATAACAACTAGACGACATCGTGCATTACACTTTTTAAATATTTGTTAGTGTTTTAGAATGAAAGAGGTACCCATTTTTAACCCTATTGGTTACATTATAAATATTTTTATCAATAAATTAATATATATACACACACACACACACATAACTGTTATATAATGTCATGGAGTTTAGTGATCAGATTAATTCTATACTTGAATATGTATTTGCGCACAAAACTTTTACCCAACTCTATGTAACATATGCTAGCAAAATTTGATAATCGCACAATAATCTACCATCTTCTTATTATATTTTAATTTATTAATTACATGTATAAATTTATTATTAACAAAATAAATAATCCCGCCAAGAACACCCTAATTTGTATCTAGTGTATATACTATTATGATGTACAAAAACAATAAAAATAAAAGGTGCTGGTTCTAGAAAGTAAATATTAAGAAGAAAAAAAAAAACTTAACATTATATAGTTAAATATATAAACTTAATTAACAATTTATAATAACACTACAATAGATTATTATGCACTTTAAAATTTGAAAATTATAGTATATATACTTTTGTCATAAACCTCTATCATATAAAATTATTATAAATAGTACAATAATTTGTATCTAAAATTATTAACAAAATAATCGATCATATAAAATTATTATAAATAGTACAATAATTTGTATCTAAAATTATTAACAAAATAATCTTTTCTTATCCCTGCAAAACCAAAATCATTTATCAGAAAGCCTAATTAACCTATCAAAATAGGTCATAGTCTAAAAACCTGGTTAACTTAGTATTATTTAGCATTATTCCTTATCTGTGTCACCTGACCCTTTATCTCTCTCTCTCTCTCTCTAAAAGAAAAACCTACTTGCTGATCATTACTATATAATTAATGAGTTCTAGCTAATTGATTTCTTGAAATGAATTAGCTTTCAAAATTCCATTTTCGTGTAAATGGAGGCGAAAATCTATGTAAGAAGCTGGATAACCAACTTCCGGTGTGAGATCTCTTTATGTTATTTCAGCTTTAGCTAGAGAGAGGAGTACTATAATAGAAACATGATTTATTTTATTTTATTTTATAAATAAGAGTTTCCCGACCTAAGACTTTCAATAACATGCAAGTTTAGGCCTGTTGTCCGTGACCCTTATGTTTGATGTCAGTGAAAGTCGAACTCAAGACCTCCAGGTTTACAGATGATTTCAAATTCTCCCTTAAATCACTGAATCAATGGATGAAGTTAAACATGGTATTTTTTGCACTATTTAGGTTAAAATTTAAATGAAGAGAGAAATTAAAAAAAAGGGATCCCCAAGGAAAGGGAATATGACAAACCCCTCTTCTTGCTGTCAATATAATAATAATTTTAAAATTATAGTATATATATCATATATAGTACTCTCCCGTTTTAAAAATAAAATTATTATTTATTTATTTTAAATTAATTAGAGAAATTTCAAATTGATATGATATTACAACTATAAAACAATAAAATATTATATAATTTTATTTTTTATATAGTTTACAGAATAATCTTAATAAATTTCTATTAATTTTGAGTTTAAAATATCTAAATAAATTAAAAAAAGTGAATAATAATCTTCTTTTAAAACGGAATGAGTATATAAAATTAACTACCAATCTTATAATAACAAAATCTCACACATTATGTACTTTAAAATTTTAGAGAATTAATATATGAATTATTATTTATTTTTTGAAAATTATTTGATACATTTTAAATTTAAAATTGATATGATATTATAGTATATAAATCTATACAAAAGAAAAGATAAAAAATTATTGTTGAAAGAAATAATATGAGTTTTAATATGATAAGTATAATTTAAATTTTGAATAAAAATTTTAGACTTTATTTTAATAAATAATTCAAAGAAAAATATTTATTTTCTGAATCAACTCATTCACGGCCAATTAAAAAGATTTAATTAATTCCGTCATTTTTTCTAATTGTTCTCGTTATTATATATAGAATAAATATTATTATTGGAGGAGTATTAAATGGTTTGTAAAAGGTGTAACTAACTTGATTGACATGAAGATGTGGAATCATTTTTAATGTCACCTTGATTAAGACCCCGCGATTTAATGTGTTTTTATTTGCCGCTACTTTTTTCTTTATGCCATTTTTTTCTTTTTTATTTGCACGTCAATTCTTAGCATACCACACATTAATAATAATTCCCAATATTTGCATATTCTTCTCCCAAGATATAATTAAATATATGTAAAAGAATACTATTAATAGAAAGAGAAAATGGGACTGCAGTAATTTCTGAAAAGTACTAATCAAATAATTTTATATTTTACACATACACAATTGACATTTGACAAAATTAAAATATATTCATATATGTGTAAAGGGAATTGATATTTAACTTACAAAGTAAAAGGGGTGTATTCAATTAAGATTTTTAAAGACTTTTAAAGATTTTAAAAGTTTGGTTGTATTCAATCAAGACATTTAAAGAGTTTATAAAAGTTTAGTGGTATTCAATTATAACTTTTTTAATGTCTTTAAAAGTTAGGTAGTATTGAATTAAGATTTTTACAAAGTCTATAAAAGTATTTTGGTTATTCAAAAAGTCATTGACTTTTCAGATTTCTATTAAATGGTAGAGTTTGATGAACTTTTAGAAGAAGAATTATAACTATCAACCCATATCCAAAGTCCCAATTCGCCTCTAAAGATTTCTAAAAACTTCATATCTCATCTCAATAAGCTAAATAAATTTAAAATACAATTCACATGAATCCAATATTTCTAATTACTTTATAATCTAGAATAATTAATACTTACATTGTACCCACAAAATAAAATATTTATTTTGTTTTTGTAGTCAACGACTAAAATTCAAAATTTTAAATTTTGAATTTATTTGTTATTTAATAATAAACACACGTTATTATTTCAAAAAAAAATACACAATATTTTATAATTTTATAATTTAAGTAAATTAACTTAATCGAGTAAAATGAAGAAAAAAAAGTGAGAGAGAGGAAAGTAATTTATATAGAAGTACGTGCTTTATAGTGATATATAGTTGTATAAAATATATAAGTTCTTCAAGCTTTTTATCATCATTTTATTATATGTTACATTACTAAACTAAAATTTATTAAAAAGAATATAAAAAAAATATTTTTTTATTTGAAAAATAACTTGCTATTTTAAAATATACATGAAACAAGTATATATTATTTTTATTTGCAAATTTTGATATTAAGACAAGGTAATATTCAAATATTTGAATGGAAATCGATATATATTGCAAATGTTTATATTAATTTTTAATTGCTAGTTACGTAAATAAGTATTGATGACAACTTTTGTAGTAGAAATGAAAATAATAATTCCAAATAAAGCGTCGCACGTATGCATAAAGTATATATAGCTTTCAATGAAAAGTAAGCTTAATTTTTGTATTAAATCGTAATTTCTAAAGTTTTATTGGTATCCTAGTATCCAAATGTATTATGAAATGAGTAGAATAATATGAACGCTTTCAACATATATAAAATCTCATGCCACAATAATATAATGAGATTTACTCTAGTTCATGAAAAAAGAGGAAGGTGTTGTACACATGGGCTAATTAACAATTAATATAAGTTACAAGATATATTAGAAGTATACAAAAGTCTATCACAGTCTTGATAAAAAGTTTATAAGAGTCTATTACTTATTTCATAGAATCTATAAAAGTTATTTTAAAAAAGTCTTTAAAGTCATTAAAATTCCACAAATTCTACAAAAATATGTCACTTAAAAAAAGTCTTTAAAAATCTTAATTGAATACACCCCCCCCCCCCCCTAAGACTATTCATATACTTTAATAAACAACTAAACGCCTAAATGTATAGGAATTTTATGATTATATTTATTTATAATTATATTGCATGATATTAATCACTTTTAAATTATTTATATTAGTTCTGTAACACCTCGAACCCGCTATAGGTCCAAAGTGCTACACGTTGCAAGCCCAAAGGTCAGCAGGACGACTAAAATTTAATTGCACGGCTCAAAACAATTACAAAACCAAATAAATAATTTAACTATCAAAAAAACTCCAAAAAAAAATTCATCGAATAAGCAAGTCTTGATCCTAAAACAATACCAACAGAGATACTGCAACTCCTCTAAATCAAAGTCCAACAAAATCATACCATAATATTATAGCGAAACTTAAATTAATCATCTCATGTTTATCCTTGACTTAACTCGACTTATAGTGTCCCAACTCTCGAAACAAGATAACATGTAATATTGTAAGGGGTGAGCGATGAAGCCCAACAAGTAGGAATCATTCATATCTAACCGGACCAAGTACAATTTACAAAACTCTTTTTTGAAATAACTTTTGTTCGATAAAAATAGTAGGTATGCTTTCAAAACGAAAACAATTAATAACAAAGTGAATTCATATTCAAAAACGATTTCAAGGTGTTTGATAAAACTGAGTGTTAAAACCTGAACAGTTTAGACGTCTGAATAATATAAAGCATTTGAATAGAATTGTATCTTAATGAAAAAATGTTGTTTGATAATTTCTTTTTTCAAAATGTCAGAATAACAATATTTTACCATTTTAACCCTTTGAACAAAAGAAAAAAAAAACCAAAAAAAAAAAGAACAACTCTTTTTCTCTCTCTTCATTATCACCATCCTTATATTTCATTCAAAGAGATCCATCATATTGTTTTGAATATCAAAAGGCAAAATTACTTGGCCCCTTCATGTTTAAGATCAATTATAGGTGACGAGCCAAACATCAAATTGGTTGTGATCATTAGGACCATTGTTGCAGCGGTAACGGCTAGATCTTGAGGCAGAGTTTGTGGTGGAGGTTATGGTGTTTGCAGACAGCGGATTTCACAAAAAAAATAGAGGAGAAATGAGAAATGTTTTAGGGAAATTTTCGGACATGGGTTTCTTTGTGATTTGGGTTTTGATCCTTTGTTGGGTCAATTAATTTCTTATTATTTAGGAATTTGATTTTGGGTTTTAATCAAATTATATCCGTGCAACGTCGATTGAAAACCTTCTTAATTGGGAAGGTTGTGAATCCATTTTCAGGATCTATGGAGCATGAATTTCTTGAATGATGAACAGATTACTGTGAAGGGTATGATCAACGAGTAACTTGTGATGGATCTTAATGAAGAGAGAGAGAAAGAGGGTTAAAATGAATACAAAAGGAAATTAATAATATTGAAGAGGGTATTTTTATCCAAAAAAAATATAAACTCATTCAGATGTGCCTCTAAATGGTTAAACTTTAATTTTGTGTCTAACTGATTAAGAGGCATTAAGAGGCAAATTTTTTTTACCAAACATGTTTTGCCTCTGACCGAATTAGAGGCACTTCAATTAAGAGGCGTTAAGAGCTAATTAAACACACCCTAAGATTACAATAGCAATGTAACACGACTCAAAAGTTCGATAATACCAATGATCACACACCCTACTAAGGTATTTATAAAATACACGGTCCCCGAAGGACATCTTAAAAAACTGCGCCTTAGTAGGTCTTGTATTAGATCTGGAACTAAACATAAACATTAACAGGTTCTATACATAGTCGGACTGAAGATTTCAAAAAAAATTCACAATCTCATCGATATTAAAAACTATACTTATTTCACAATTCAAAATCATATAATCATATTTCAGAGTTCAAAAATAAATACTTGATCCGAAGTTTTAAATAAAAGAACATATCATTTTAATTTAAATAGAAACCTTAAACAAATTTTGAAAGAGTATATTTAGGCATCCGAGTAATTACTAAGGCATACATAAAAGTAAACGATAATTTTTTTAAAAAACACTAAATAGTTCGAAAAATCCACTTACAATACACAATTTCAAAATACTAAATAGTTCAGAGAGTTACTTACCGTACAAGTACCCAAAAGATTAATCTCGTGATACAAAACATAATCTCAATCAGAGAATCAATTACCACTTCACCTCGTAACACTCCTCTGCATAATTAGAGTTTTAATAATTAATCATAAATCTTAAATATCCAATTCCCAAATCTATCCAAATATCATCAAGACCCGAAGTCACTATTTCTGCCAAAATTCTCTTATATTTAATTTATTTTCCAAAGGGCTAAATACAGTTAACTACATGAAGTTCCACCATATTTACAATTAGATCGTCAAAAAATTTGGGCTTACATTTTACTACATCAAGTGTCTAATTTGATATATTTTAGCCCATAATCTCATAATCCGACCAAAATTGGCCCTCGGAATACTCGACCAGCCGAAGAACTCGTCGGGTTTTGTGTATTTAATACCAGTTGACTGTATAAATATACGGTTTGACTTAATTTTTTTAAAAAGTAACAAATACCGTAAAAATACGATATAAAACTATAAATATAATTTAAAATTAAAAATATTTATTAAAAAAAATTAGAAAAAATCAAAACACAATCTATATACCAAGTTTTACTAAAAATAAAGTAATAAATAAACAAAAACAAAATCAAAACAAAAATTAAAAAAAAATCAAAACAAAATCCATCTCTCTCTCCTAATCTTCAAATCTCATTCACATTCTCATTCCTATTCCTATTCCCATTCCCCCATGTTTACCCAGATTTAGATACTATGAATCTCAGTCCCCAACCTTATCTGAATAGATTTTGATCAAAAGGGCCTTGATATCGTCGTTGGTGGTGTTGCCAATATATATAATTTTTTCTGTCTCTGAATGGCTATGAAGCACATGGTCTTCGATATACCTTTTTAGCCACAACGAAGCCATGACTTTGTGTGTTTAGAAATTTTGCTTTATGTATTTGTTCAAAACCGAGGTAGGTATGTGATTTGAGATTTTTTCACAATATAAATTTGTACCAAAACGAATTGGGTACCTGGCGGTGTTTGAGAGAGAAAGAGGAGACAGGGTGTGCGCCCCCAAAATAGGTATACATCACTCATTCTAAGTCGTCAAATATATGGTACAAAATACAACTACAACTTAATTATACAACTGCCGTGTAAAATACGACAAAACATAGCTGAGAGTTTTAACACGAATATTGTCTTTTAGACAATATCCAAACTCAAATTCAATCTCATTATAATTATTATCACACTATTTAACAGAATAGTGAGGACTACTAAAATAACCATCTGGACCGTCAATCCATTCCCCGACTATTCCCAGCTATATTCTCATTTCCTAAAGAGAACAGTGAAAGAAAAGGGTGAGCTCAACTAGCCCAGTAAGAAATATTATGACTAAGATAATGCAGAATAAATTATCGTTAGCCTTCAAAAGTATAACGACTAATAGAATACAATTGACAACAAGTTTTAAATCAACAACTGCGGCGGAATAAGCAATCCATTAAAAGAGTCAAGTAGAGCATGATATCTACTATCTTCTATGTTTAAAAAGTTTATCATTAATTTTATTGCTGAGACTCAGCTTAATAAATAATCCACATCACTAAATTATCCATGCACTGCGGGTCAAGGATATTCATTAGTATCACAACCACGAATTATCCATGCACTACGGGATAAGGATATTCGTGTTTTCACCAATGGCTATAATTATACCAAAAAATCCTTGGTCATAATCATACCAATCAACAGTTCATCTATGCACTATGGGCCAAAGATGACTTTTACCAAATTATTTGTAACATTATAGGTCATGATTATATCGAATAATCCCTGGTCATAATCATACCAATTAACAATCCATCTATGCACTACGGCCAAAGATGACTTTCATCACAATATAAGCATGAGGATGATGACAATGATATAAGAATTCAATTAAATGAGAGCAAGGATAAATTTTAAAAATTTATAATTTAATTTATCAAGAATTCAATAATGTCCAAATTGTCAACATGATACTGTTTTGTGGAGTAAAATTCAAGAATAATATTGTATCAAAAATAATTTGGACCGAAAGAAATCATTTTTTGTCATAAATAGTACCCCAGGTGAATAGTACCCCGGGTAAATAGTACCCCGTGAATAGTACTTCGTGAATAGTACCTCATGAATAGTACACCGTAAATAGTACTTTGTGAATAGTACCCCATGAATAGTACTTTATGAATAGTACCCCGGGTGAATAGTACTTTATAAATAGAACCATATTTATGAATAGTATTCTATAAATAGTACCGCACATATGAGTATTGCCGTATAAATGAATAGTACCCATGAATAGTACTCCGGCATGAAAAACTTAAAATTTAACAAGAATGTTCAGAAAAATATCCTTGTGAAATGATACTAGATGAAGCGCAAATTTCAAGGATATTCTACTAATTTCACATTGTATAAAAGCAATACTTTAACAAAATGAGTGTAGAATTCAAAATCTGAAACAAAATAATATTACTTACATACTACAGAGTATGAAAGAAAATATTATTTCATACAGATATTAAAAAAATAATATCCCTTACGAATACGAAAGAAATAATACCCCTTACATTAGTAGAAGACTGGATACTGTAATAATGAAGTAGCAAAATACTCTTCTTCTTTCTCTCTATAGCTTCTCTCTCTATAATTGCTCTTGTGAGTCTTAGTGAATTGGTGAGAATGAAAGAAGAATGAGCTTCTATATATAGGAAAACATAGTTTCGATAATTACACGATTAGGGGCTCGAATTATTATATTATAGTACCTTCATTTATACCTCCATTTTTAATTTAGTCCTTCAAGTATTATGAATCTTGCACCACCTCCCCTAATAGTACATACATGTGAATCAATAGTTCCATACATGTGAACCAACAGTAATTTGCATGTGAACTAATAGCAATTAATTGCTTATTTATCCGATTAATTGCCCGTTTGGTCAATTTAACATCTAGAAATTAATTATTATCGAAATAAATGTCAATTTCTACTAACACTAATAATCCGAACACAATGGAAATATTTTTATCAACAATTTCATCTTTAATCAATATAAACTTATTCATCATTAATATTATAACTCGCAATATTTAACAACCAGATCATTCTTAGGAAAGAGGGGGGTTTTCAATAAGAATTTCTCCCTATTGACGCGCAATTAGGTGACCAAACCCCTTTCCTCGATAAAACTTTCTAGACATCGTCAATAATACAAATAATAATATGAATAACTTTGTCGTCTCAATTATTGATTTAATAATATAAAATATTGTGCAGATGATACTGTGATAATAATTGAATCAATAATATGAGAGATACTATGCAACAATTACTGTAGTAATAATTGAGTATAAATGAGTGACTTCTCACGTAAGCATCAATAATCAAAGATACTGTACAATACCGTGTGCTAATATGCAACCACACGTATTACTGTACTTTTACCACCGGGTATTTCAATAGTTTAACGGTAAAACTTTCGCCGTTATTTTTATGAAAAGATATTTCTGTCGTTTTCTAACTACGAAAATACTGTCATTGTGGGGTCCACCAATAATTGTGTCGTCGTATGAATATTCCCTGTTAAAACGAATATTCCCCGACCAATTGAATATTTTATAACCACTTACTTACTTTGCAATAATTTCACATATCACCCTTAACTTTAACCTTTTATCAATTTAACCATTTACTAAATAGAATAATAATTATAAGAAAATTGAATACTTTCATTTCATAAAATTCGAGGTCTTACAATCTCCCCTCCTTATGAAATTTTGCCCTCGAAATTTACGTACGTACCTGGTATGGCGAAAAGGTGAGGATACCTCGTCAGATTCTAACTCTTGAGGTATAACCTTTGAGCGTAGAATATATTCCTTCTTATCCAACATTTTAACATGTATCTCCTCATACGTTAAATCTTCTGTTATCTCGTCTAGTTCTAATTCAATAATGTGGTTCGGGTAGTCCACATATTTACGTAACATCGATACGTAAAAAAAGGTTATGAACAGACAACATACTTGGCAGTAAAGCAAGTCTATAGGCCATAGTTCCTACTCGATCGAGGATTTCAAATAGACCAATAAAATCGAGGGTTAAAATTTTTTCTCTTCGTCGATTCTTACTTCTAGAATAACACTTTCTTGCACCTTCTTCTTCACATTCATCAGCTCTGATTCTATAGCTTGAACGACTTTTAACTTTATTGATTAAAGTCGATTCTAGTCATATATTCGCTATCTTCACGTAGGTTCTTGGAGTCTTTAACTCTATCTCCATCTTTTGTAAGTCGTACTAAATAGGTCTTTGTGTTAATAGTATCGCACTCGTAAACGCATATGATCTTCCACTCAATGTGTTAGCTACCACGTTCGTTTTTCTAGGATGGTATGATCAAAATCTTTCAACAGCTCGTGCCAACGTGTTTTGCGCATGTTACGTTCGTTCTGGGTGAAGAAATATTTGAGGGTTTTGTACCGGGTTTAAGGTCGATACAAAATTCGATTTCACGCTCTAGGTAGGCTAGGAAGTTCTTCGGGGAATACGTCAGGAAATTTATTAATAATAGGAATATCATTCAAATCTAACGTATTTTTGTTTAAATCCGTGACATGGGCTAAGAAAGCTTGACATCCGTTTTTCAATAAACGAATAGCTTTATGTCTTGATATAACGGTGATTGACTTTAGTGGTCTGGTTACTTGAATTCGCATAATAGGTTGGTTAGGAATATAAAAGCTAACAACCTTATGAAAACAATCAATTTTAGCATGAAGAGTAGTTAACCAATCGATTCCTAAAATCACATCAAATGCAAGTATTTTCAAAGAGATAAGATTGACAGGTAACATGCGGTTACCGATTTGAATCAAACAAGACTTATAAACAGTGGATGTAATGAAGGTTTCTCCTAATGGAGTTTCAATAGATAAGTCAAAGTCTAATTTCTCCGTAGTTAAATTTAAATGTTGAGCGCAAGTAGAAGAAATAAAAGAGTGGGTAGAACCAGTATCGAATAAGCTATATACTTCGCAAGAGTTTATGATTAGCTTACCCGTGATAACTTTTTCTGGGCTCCTCGTCACGAAAAACGCTCTCTCTTAAACTACCGATTTTGACTTGTCTGGGACATCCTTTGGCGTCACCATCCCAGCTGGAATTGACTTCACTACACGATAAAATCAAGCTAAATGACCTTCTCTTCCGCAATTGAAACACGTTTTGGGTTGCTGCGTACAGTTTGGACAGATGTGTCCCTCCTGTCCGCATTTGAAACATATGACCGATGGTCGTTCTTCTTCCTTTGAAACAGGTATTGGTGCTACTGTCTTTCAATCATTATTGAACCTTCTCTTCTTGAAGTTGTTTTCACTTAGTTCACCTTTCCTATTATCTTGGCCATGATTTCCACCGAAGTGGTTACCATTTCTGGCATGATAATTTCCTCCACGATGGTTATCGTTGTTCCGATGGCCGTTGCCACTGGTACAATTATTATCGTATTATTGGTCGTTGCCTTTTGGTTGAGCTAACTCATTATCGCGTTCTAATAACTGAGCCATATCCACAACATATGAATATAAATAAAGTTTGTGAGAAATGAGGTATTGACGTATTTCGGGTTTCAAACCTCGCAGAAACATTCGCGTCATTCGCTTCTCATTATCAACCAAATTGGATACAAACCGGGATAACTCAGCAAACTTAGCCTCGTATTGCAATACGGTCATATTATTTTGCTCCAGCTTGATGAATACTACCTCTTTCATGTGACGAATACTTTCAGGAAAGTACTTGTCATTGAACAATTCTTGGAACTTCTCCCAAGACATCTTTAGTGCGGAAAGATGAGTACGTTTTACAGATTCCCAATAGTAATCTGCTTCTTCACGCAACATAAAGGTGGCGAAGGGAACCTTTTTCTCCTCTAAGCATTCCAAGACATCAAATATCTTGGTGATCTGCTTTATTCACGTCTTTGCCTTAAGTGGTTTTGGCTTTTCCAAAAACACCGGTGGTCCCAGCTCCTTGAATTGATTAGCGGTGACCAACCGTGAGTTGCCAGTGTTTCCACCTGTATTTTGAATAGGAGTCTCTCTCGTTTGGTTTTGCATAAATTCAAAAAAATTCCTAAACATATCATTATTCGTCATTTGGTCGGTGTTGTTGTTTACACGAGGATTATTGTCTTCCTGATGCACATTATCCTGGTTATTGATCGGTGGTGACTCAACGGTCTCATGTGCTCCATTGCTTATCTCAACAATTTCATATGCCATTCTCAAACAATGTCACAAAACAAGGGTTAATTCACATGCCACATATTATCCTTATATTCTGATCGACCAATTAAATAACAAATAAACTTAGGTAAGTCATACTAGCAAAAGAATTATCCGTCTCTTCCCTCCTAGTTCTAGTCTCAAATCTCAGCCATGGATCATATCCCTAAGCTTTGATACCAACTGTGACGCCCCCAAAATAGGTATACATCACCAATTCTGAGTCGCCAAATACATGGTACAGAATATAACTACAACTTGATTATACAACTGCCGTGTAAAATACAATAAAACATAGCTGAGAGTTTTAACACGGATATTGTCTTCTAGACAATATCCAAACTCAAATTCAACCTCATAATAATTATTATCACACTATTTCATAGAATAATGAGGACTATGAAAACAACCATCTGGACTGTCAATCCATTTCCCGACTAGTCCCAGCTATATTCTCATTTCCTGAAGAGAACAGGGAAAGAAAAGGGTGAGCTCAACTAGCCCAGTAAGAAATATTATGACTAAGATAATGCATAATTAATTATCGTTAGCCTCCAATAGTATAACGACTGATAGAATACAATAGACAATAATTTTCAGATCAACAACTGCAACGGAATAAGCAATTCATTAGAAGAGTCAAGTAGAGCATGATATCTACTATCTTCTATGATTTAAAAAGTTTATTATCAAATTTATTGTTGAGACTCATCTTAATAAATAATACACATCACTGAATTATGCATGCACTATGAGCCAAGGATATTCATTAGTATCACAACCACGAATTATCCATGAACTATGGGCCAAGGATATTCGTGTTTTCACCAATGGCCATGATTATACCGAAAAATCCCTGGTCATAATCATACCAATCAACAGTCCATCTATTCACTACGGGCTAAAGATGACTTTTACCACATCATTTGTAACATTATAGGTCATGATTATATCGAATAATCCCTGGTCATAATCATACCAATCAACAGTCCATCTATGCACTACGGCCAAAGATGACTTTCATCACAATATAAGCATGGGGATGATGACAATGATATAAGAATTCAATTAAATGAGAGTAAGGATAAATTTTAAAGATTTATAATTTAATTTATCAAGAATTTAATAATGTCCAAAGTGTCAACATGATACTGCTTTGTGGAGTAAAATTCAAGAATAATATTGTATCAAAAATAATTTGGACCGAAGGAAATTAATTTTTGTCATGAATAGTACCTCGGGTGAATAGTACCCCATGAATAGTACTTTGTAAATAGTACTCCAGATGAATAGTACCCGAGTGAATAGTACTTCATGAATAGTATCGTATTTATGAATAGTGCCCATGAATAGTACTTTGTAAATAGTACCATAAGTATGAATAGTACTCCGACATGAAAAGCTTAAAACTTAACAAGAATGTTCAGAAAAAATATCCTTGTGAAATGATACTAGATGAAACGCAAATTTCAAGGATATTCTACTAATTTCACAGAGTATAGAAGCAATACTTTAATAAAATGAGTATAGAATTCGAAATCTGAAACGAAATAATATTACTTACATACTACAGAGTATGGAATAAAGTATTATTTCATACAGATATTAAAAAAATAATATCCCTTGCGAATACAAAAGAAATAATACCCCTTACATTAGTAGAAGACTGGATACTGTAATAATGAAGTAGCAGAATACTCTTCTTCTTTCTCTCTATAGCTTCTCTCTCTATAATTGCTCTTGTAAGTCTTAGTGAATTGGTGAGAATGAAAGAAGAATGAGCTTCTATCTATAGAAAAACATAGTTTCGATAATTGCACGATTAGGGGCTCGAATTATTATATTATAGTACCTTCATTTATACCTCCATTTTTAATTTAGTCTTTCAAGTATTATCAATCTTGCACCACCTCCCCTAATAGTACATACATGTGAATCAATAGTTCCATACATGTGAACCAACAGTAATTTGCATGTGAACTAATAGCAATTAATTGCTTATTTATCCGATTAATTGCCCGTTTGGTCAATTTAACATCTAGAAATCAATTATTATCGAAATAAATATCAATTTCTACTAACACTAATAATCCCAACACAATGGAAATATTTTTATCAACAATTTCATCTTTAATCAACATAAACTTATTCATCATTAATATTATAACTCACAATATTTAACAACCAGATCATTCTTAGGAAAGATGGAGTTTTTCAATAAGAATTTCTCCCTATTGACGCGCAATTAGGTGACCAAACCCTTTTCCTCGACAAAACTTTCTAGACATCGTCAATAATACAAATAATAATATGAATAACTTTGTCGTCTCAATTATTGATTTAATAATATAAAATATTGTGCAGATGATACTGTGATAATAATTGAATCAATAATATGAGAGATACTATGCAGCAATTACTGTAGTAATAATTGAGTATAAATGAGCGACTTCTCACATAAGCATCAATAATCAAAGATACTGTACAATACCGTGTGATAATATGCAACCACACGTATTACTGTACTTTTACCACCGGGTATTTCAATAGTTTAACGGTAAAACTTTCGCCGTTATTTTTATAAAAAGATATTTCTATCGTTTTCTAACTACAAAAATACTTCCGTTGTGGAGTCCATCAATGATTGTGTCGTCGTACGAATATTTCCTATTAAAACGAATATTCTCCGACCAATCGAATATTTTATAACCACTTGCTTACTTTCCAAAAAATTTCACATATCATCCTTAACTTTAACCTTTTATCAATTTAACCATTTACTAAATAGAATAATAATTATAAGAAAATTGAATATTTTTATTTCATAAAATTCGGGGTCTTACACAGGGTATAAGAATTGCATGATGGGTAGTGCTGATGGTGATCTGAAAGCTGAGATTTTTCTTGTGGTTAACATCTATGATTTAGGATTTGAGTTTTGTTGGGTTTTTTTATTGAGTTTGAGAAAAAATGTCGGCGACATCAAGCTTGCCCCTTTTGTTATTGTTCTCTCTTCAACAATGGCGACCATTTTTTGGTTTGTTTGGATGAAGAAGGTCTGGGTTTTGTGTGGACGAATGAGAATTTTGGGTTTGGTGTGATGAATTAGATTTCTAGGTTTCGTTATAAATTGAATTTTTGGGTTTGGTAATTTGGTTTGATAAAGGGATTTTTTTGTTTGGTAATTTGATTTAATAAAAGAGTATCTAAATTTTTCGTTTTATGATTCATTGTTTATATGAAGAAATGAGTAGTTAACTGGTATTAATATTAGTGTTGTATGTAATATTTATGCATTTATATGTTTATATTGATAAATGATTTAATGATTCATTGTTTGTTTGAAAAAAATTAAGAGTTTAATCATCTAATTGAAAAAATTAAAAGGTCGATCACCGAAGTGAAAAAAGGTTAATAGTTCGTGGGTAATAATTTTTTTAAGCCTTTATAATTTGTAAGATTTAAGTTATAAAATTTATACATACAATTTGTTAAATTATAGATACAATTTTAAAATTAAAAAAATATAAATACAATATGTAAAATTTAAGTAGTAATATAATTTTTTAAAATTGTGATACAAATTTTAATTTATTTATTTTTTCTATTTTATTACAAATTTTGATTAAATTACTTTTTAATTATTTTTTCTTACTCATATTTGTATGTTTAAAATTTTATTAGTTTTTTTGGAAATTAAGACTTTTTTAATTTTAAAATAAAAAAAATTGTATTTGGTAATCTTTGTATTAATATTTAATTTTAATAATTTAACATATAATGATTATTTATAAGGATTTATACAGATTTAATACGTCAAAATAAGTATTTATAAAAAATTTATACAAATTTAATAAGTCAAACTGTATAAAATACTTGTCTAGCCAGAAATTTAGCTATTTCGACTAATTTTGCGTGAATTCTAAAATTGGGGGCTAAATTGTATTGAATTATGCACTTAATATAGTAAATTGTAAGCTCAAATTCTTTAGAGGTCGAATCATGAATATGGTGGTACTTGATGTAACGAAAGTGTATTTAGTCTTTTTCTAAATTTAAATTATAAACACAAACTAGACTTCAAGTACTCCAATTTAGCCTTAAGAGTCATCCAAATCGGATTTAAAATCATTAAATTATACATTTTTAAATATTAGAATTTACTGCTAAAAATCTGCTACAAAAATTCCATATTAGACCTTTCTTAAAATTTATAACAAATCATACATTAATCTTTTACGGTTCAAAATTGGTGAACATATTCTCGACATAAATATTTATAACATATCCAAAAATTATAACGATCCAACGGCCAAATTAAGAAAGATAACCCACGCAATAAACCTTAAAATATAGAAAATTATTTTCAGATTTTAACGTTTACATTCAATTAAAATATTTTCCTTTATATAAATCTATATCCTCTTTCCGATTATCATGACTACTAATTTCATGTCTCTATATTTTATTTAAAAAAATTTCTAATTTAAAAATCGTCATAACTAAACTTAAAATCAAAATATAAAATAAATATTTACCTTCCTTGTTCGCCTTTCTTCATTACGCAACATTAAAAAAAATTAACTTTCGGGTCTTCTAGAGTCTTCAAAATCACTTTAGGTCTTCACAAAAATTGTTGCTCTAAAAAAGACACATGAAATATGCTCAATAAACACTTGATTCGGAGTTAATATGATTGAGTTACGAATTTTTAAAATTATGACTGAAAATAGTGACAGAAATCAGTACATAATGTGGTTTTTAGAAATTTAAGGTATGAAGATGATGTCAAATAACTTCTATTCCTCTTCATAATTGTAGAGAACAAAAAACTGGATAAATAAGTTTTGGATTCACTCAATTCTGACATCGAATAAATTAATTATGATTTTTTTAAAGGACTGCAATACGTATGAGAATTCTACTCGAGAATTGAACTAATCAAACTAGAATAAAATTAGGGTTATATCTCTACTCTTTAAATATAAATAGAAAACATTATAGGAGTTACCAAGCCCTAATGAACTATTTAATTTTAATTAAATCAATTATTTAATTATCTACTAAAATAATTTAACTTTCCAAACAAAATAAGGAAGAAAAAAATTAGCAACTTACCTTTTCCAATTCAATTATATTTTAAAAAAAATAAAATTAATATTTAATTATTAACAAAAATTCAAGTTATTACAAGTACAGTTTTTGATACTTCTTAGGGTTTGTTCAGAAGTGACTCATAAGTTGGTCAAAATAACTTAGAAGTAGTTTTTTTATTATTGGAGTGTTCTTGTGTGACTTATTTTTAACTTATAAATTGACTTACAAGTAGTTTTTAGAAGTACCAATTTCTTACTTTCCAATAAATTGACTTATTGGAGTGTTCTTGTGTGACTTATTTTTAACTTATAAATTGACTTACAAGTAGTTTTTAGAAGTACCAATTTCTTACTTTTCAAAAAATGACTTATAAGTCATTTTAAAATAAGAATTTTTCACATCTTATTTTAACTTATAAGTCATCTTTAAAGATTCTTTTGCTCCCAATTTAGTAGGCTTTACATCTTATTTTAACTTACAAGTAACTTTCACAACTTACTTGAACTTATAATTCAAAATGATATCAAACACTTTACTTATAAATCGCAGTTTAAAATGACTTATAAATTATTTAAATTTGAACTTATACTCCATCTGTTCTAAAATTAAAGATATAATTTAATTTTTGAAGTCAAGCGACGACATATTAAATTTTAAATTGATGTGAATTTATTCATTTATAATTATAAAATATAAAACAAAAAAGTATTAATTACAAAATTTATTTCATTATAAACTTTTATAAGTCATACAAATTTTAAAGTTTATTATGTTGCCATTTAACTTTAAAAATCAAATTGTATTTTTAATTTTAAAATGGAGGGAGTAAGGGGGTGTTTGATAAAAACTGAATGAATCTGAATCTGAATCTGAATCTGAATGAGCTAAATCTGAATGAAAAAAATTGTTTGATAATTGACATGTCTAAAACATCTGAATTATAAATTTTAATTATTTTATCCCTATGAAAAAATTCAAACTTTTTGTAAATTTATTTAATATTACTCAATATAATAGTTAATTTTGTAAAAAAAAATTATTCAACTAACATTCAACAAAAAAAAATTGGACTTGGCCATTCAGCTTAAATCGTCTGAATGGCTGACCGATTTAGCCATTTAAATAATTTTTATTAAAAATAAATACAATGAATGATTGAATTGATCAACCATTCAATACTAATCAAAAAGCCTATAAGTCATTTGAAATAAGTCATCGCTAAATGAAATGCCAAAATAAAGTAAAATGTAGACTTTAATAGGAAACTCCACGAGGGACACAACTAAAAAAAAAAAAAAACATTTGTTTAGTTGGTTGAACATTTCATACTTCTATACTCAAATTCCTAAAATCTTTTATTTATTTTTTAGGAGAAAAAGAAAAGGAAATAGAATTAAGAAAATAAAAGAAAATTGTTCATACCAATTTTCAACTCCACCTAAATACCAAACAAACACCTACTAGTATATGACATCACTTTTAATTGTCTTTATTACTTCTCCTATAATTTATTAGAGTTTTTATTGCAAAATTAATTTATTGAATTACAATCATTACATATTATAATTTGTGATGTAAAGATCACTCTTATAAAAATGATCGGATATATCTCTTTAATAAGATTAATATTAATATTTATTTATGTAGTTGTCAAATAAAAATATTTACATATAAAATTAATATATATTATTTTAAAAATTAATATATATTAAAATATTTAGGTCAGATTTTTGGTTACTAGTTATACATGTCATTATTAATGGGAACCTTTTTCAAGAGACATAATATTTTTCGTAAATATAATTCGAAATAAAATTGTCACTATACATAATATGACTACGTTTGTTTTTCATTTACTTATTTTTAAAATTTTTTAAAAAAAACAGAAAATTCCAACTTTGCCTATTTGAACCTCACTGTCACTTTTTTCTTGTTTTCAAAACAAGGTGGCAGGTTATGAAGCATCCATCCATTCCATCTATGAGAGAGAAAGAAAATGCTAGGAGTATTTATTACAGTTGCCATTATTGAAAAAGGAAGAGATTTTGCTAAATCCCCACTTACCCAATAAAGATGAGATTTTGCCAAAGCAAATCAATCTGTCCTAATTTCACACAAATTGGGCTCAAATTTTCAAGCTTCCCTTTTTTCTGAAACCTCTATCTCCTCTCCCTCTGCACTTTCACTCATACACACCAGAGAAATTTACTCTTTTTTATTTTTTTCAGAGCCATAGAGTTGAGTCAGAGAAATTTGGGATTTGGGTTTGAGTTTTTTTTGAAGTGGGTCAATTTTATTTTGAGACAAAATGGTGATCATAACACAGGAAATGATCAAGCAGTTTCAGAAAATGATGGGTGAAAGTCAGATTTCCAAAACCCTTAATTCACATTTTATTTTAAGTTTGAATTTGAAGGGTCATCTTATTCCGATCTATAGAACCCTAACATTTGTTTTTTGTTTTTTGTTTTCCTCTTTTATTGCAGTTGATGAGCCACTCAAGATCACATTTGAGGTATTTATATGTGTATATGTTGGATCTGTTTTATATAGTTCATAGTTTAAATGTGAATCTGATCTGAACATAAAAGTTTATGCTTGATGTTGGTTTCTGATCTGAACATAAAATTTCTTTTTTAGCTGATTGATCTGTTCTTTTTGTATTTTGTTAGTTAACTTGGTTTACTTTTGGATTTGGACTGCATAAAGTGTGTTCCTTTATTTATTACCCGTTAAAATTTTGACAAAACATGATTGTTCTTTACATTGTTTCTTCAGTGAAGTAATAAGTGCTATTTGAATTTCTTAAGTCTTTTTTCCCCTTTTGTGTCTGTTTAGGTGAGCTGAAAGGTTGGATCTTTGACTTTTCTTAATTTTATTTTCAATCGGGTTATGATGGAAATATCTCAGATGGGACTGCATGATTTTATGGTTGTAGAGCTAAAGAGCTGAACATTTTGACCATTTTGTTGACTAATGTTTTATGTGCAACACTTGAAGGATTTCAGCTTAGTTGATATCCCTTACTAATTCAAGTAGGTAGATCAATTGAGTTTCAATAACTTAAGTCATTTCATTTCACGTGACTTATCTGGGGATTAATTGAAGCTGAGCAGTAATAAGACGCGTGATTAGCACATTTCAGCCCCCCCCCCCCCCCCTCTTTCATCTTTGTGTATTGATATCAAGAGTCACTGAAAGAGATTGATTAATTGGCCTAGATAGAGAAGGTAGCCTGGGGATATCAATTTAACAAGATGAGGCGAAGATAAAGGGCTGTAAATTCGGCAGCCAAGAATTAGCAAATTTGTTCAAAGTGGTCTGATTTTATTTTCATCAAGTTACCCAGGCTATATAGAGTTCATCCCGTTTCAATCTAGGGGGAAGAAAGAAAAAGCTATCATGTCCAGTCGTAAGGAAGTAATGAACACAATTTGCATAGTCTACTCCACTCCCCCTTATTCCAACAATATAACAAATCCATTTATATGAAGTCTTAGCCTTTTGTAATCCTACTGCATGTTGAGGACCTTCAGGTCTGATCAAGTAGAAGTTAAAGATTTGTAGATAAAAAATTTCTTGGTAACTTTTCTAAGATTAAGACGTTAAGTATGTCTGGCTGGACAAAACTTATGCACAATAGAAGATAATGTTAGCTCTTCTTTTATTCTATAGAATATGCATCAAGGATATCCAAGTGAAACTCTGATGCGGTTTCTCAAAGCAAGGGACGGGAATATCTCCAAAGCCCATAAAATGGTCAGATGCTATTCATTTGGTTGAAAATTCATTACAAACTGTTCCCTTCAATATGCTTATTTTTGTATGTTTTCGTTGCTCATTATGTCTGCAACTTTTCCAGCTGGTTGACTGTTTAAACTGGAGGATACAAAATGAGATTGACGATATATTGGCGGTGAGTAGAATTTTTTTCAAACCATCCTCCATCCTTGTAGATAATTGTACGAAACCTTGTATTTGGCATACAAGAACTTGGACCACAATTTGTAGTAACCAGCTTCTACTTCTTGGATACCTGCTGACTATGGGTTGGTTCTTATTTCCACTGCAAGTATGTGTTGTCAGTAAGAGTTTTATTTACTTTATGATTGTTATGTGAGGCTATGGACTTTCTTTTTCTGTTTTAACTTTGGTCTCAATGGGCTCTGGAAGTTGAATAGATTGTGGAAGTGCGCAATGTCTTAAAAGTCCGTAAATGTATTAAGGAAGCTATGAAAATTCAATTAGTTAAGACAATGGTTATAGGACCACCTCCTTCATGCGGTTGACATTGTATACTCACTTGCTATTTTAACTTGATTTTGAATACAGAAACCAATTATTCCAACAGATCTTTATAGAGCAGTGCGGGATTCACAACTTGTAGGAATGTCAGGTTACTCAAAAGAGGTACTCCTTTTATGTATAGTTGTTTGTTTGGCTGTTTATTCATAGTTTCGTCGTCCTGGGTGACAATCCTGCAATGCCTTACTGGAGTTTTGTGTCTTTAGAGTGATTATCTTGTCTGTATCAAATCTGAATGCATGTATGACACTATGAGGTTTTAATGGCACTCTCATAATTTACACCTCTCAGTTCTCTACTTCGCTTGAAAAATATTGCAGGGTCTTCCTGTTGTTGCTGTTGGCGTAGGGCTCAGCACGTATGACAAAGCATCTGTAAGCTTACGTTCTTCTGTTTCATCTTCTTAATTTGGGCTCAGAAATTTATATTATGAAAATATGTATTGTGGTTGTGGACAATCATGTGACATCATTCAGGACTAATCACGTGATATTTGAAATAAGATTTTCTTATGATACTTGAAGACTGTTTACTCAATCGAGGGTTTAAGATTTAAGCTTTATGCTGCCGTCACAATTCTAGTCTCCATGTATTAGGAAGCATTCACCTGTAGCATCTAGCCATTTCCAGTCGATTCCAGAACAGATTGGTTTCCATCCATCATTGTCTTTATAATCTGATAAAGCTCACACGTCACATCTTTGAATTTAGTTATGATTTTTGGATCCGTACCTGACACTCTTTTCTAGCTTGTGGTTGTGCATGCTATTTTATGCTTCTTAAAAAATAGTGCCTTCAAAGTTATTAGATAGAATATATAATCTTGCAAACTCTAGACTTCAATCCTGGTAGATGGTTCTATGTGATGCTACCTGTAATGCAAAAAATTTCTTATTGTATTATACTTCTTTTGTTTTTCATTTTAGATTCACTACTACATCCAGTCACACATCCAAATGAATGAATATCGAGATCGTGTGATATTGGTAAGAATTATTTGGACTGAGATTGTTTTGATCCTATATATTGTTATGCCTGTCCCTGTAAAGTGACTTGTCTTGCTGCAGCCTTCTGCTACAAAGAAGTTTGGCCGGCATATTAACACATGCGTGAAAATATTGGATATGACCGGTCTAAAGCTTTCGGCACTGAACCAAATCAAGGTACCTTCATACAAAAAACTCGTCTCTCATATTTATTTATATTTTCTCAAAATTCCTCCTGTTTTCGCTATTAACTTGCCGGACAATTGCAGTGTTTTCTCAATTAAGGCATAATAATCTTAGTTAACTGGTGAACAGAATCTGACTTGAGTTGACTCGATTTGATTTCAGAAGTAATTCTTATAAGACCATCCAAAGGAGACAAACAATGATTTCATAGATTTAACACTTTCACGACTACAACTTTGCATTGGTATCTAGTAATCAACTCCATCATGGACAATCTGCCACATATGTTAAAACTTAATATTCTGTGCATATGTTGGCTACTTCTGTTATAAATTTATATGCATCTTCAATGCAATGTTTTTGTTGAGAGTGCTAGTTTATGTACGTTGTTCTGTTCTCGTAAGTTTGACAATTATCTCGTTCCACTTAATTGTTTGGGAGTTTTTTTCTTCTGCTCAAACAATATCTTTTTAGCAAACTCATATATTCCACACTCTGATTGCTGCAGATTTTGACTGTTATATCTACCATAGATGACCTAAACTACCCAGAGAAGACGGATACATATTTCATTGTTAATGCCCCATACATATTTTCTGCGTGTTGGAAGGTACGCCTGTATGCTCGCCTTTGAGAAGATATGTTAATATTTCCATTTTTCACACCGAATCTCTCATATCAAGAGTGAAAATCTTTGATCCTTTCCAGGTTGTGAGACCTCTTCTTCAAGAACGAACAAGGAAGAAAATTCAGGTGCTGCAAGGTTGTGGAAAAGATGACTTGTTGAAGGTAAAGGAACCTCTTTGTATAGAAGTTTTTAAGGTCCCTCCTTTGTTAGCATGTTTTTTATTTGGATATTCATATTAATGCTTTCACTTGCACTACTTCCTGTGTTCATGTTGATTCTTGAAGCTATATCATTATGTCATATGTTGATAAAATATTGTAATCCCTCCGTTCCGAATTATAAGATCAATATTGATTGTCTAAAAGTCAAATTAAGGCATTTTTTAATTTAAATTGACATGATACATTTAATTTTTGAAAACAATAAATTTTGTACCTAGTAGTACTTTTTAGGTAGTTTATGATATTCATAATTGTATTGACATAAATTAAATGAATTTATATCAATTTTTCAAGTTTGAAAATGTTTGATATTGACTTTTCAAAAGTCCATATTGATCTTATAATTTGGAATGGAGGTAGTAGTATTACTAAAAATTTGGGGGATGAACTAGGAAATAATTTAATTTGAATTTGAGCTAAATGGTTATTGTTAAATGACTAAATGTTAAAACTAGGTTTTATCTTAAAAAATTGAAAGTGAGAAGTAGACTGGTTTAAGCGATTCGACAAAGCTAACTTAGAACTTGAAAAAACGCAGATCATGGATTACGGATCCCTCCCACATTTCTGTAGAAGAGAAGGTTCTGGATCGTCTCGACATTCGAGAAACGGAACCGATGATAACTGTTTCTCCTTGGACAATGTCTTCCATCAGCAGCTCTACGATTTTGTCAAGCAACAAGCTGCGCTCAAGAATTGCATTGCCCCAATCAAACAAGGATCCTTCCACGTGGATTTTCCTGAACCTGCCCCTGAAGATACCAAAATTGCCGAAACTATTCAATCCGAGTTTCAAAGGCTTGGCGATCAGAACGGGCTTTCCAACGGACTAGGTAACCTCACTATAAACGGCCATTAATACCAAATGGGAATTGAAAACATGACCAACTGATATGGTGGCATAAAAGCCATGGTGTCCAATTACTTGATTCCAGATTTCCAGATTTCCAGTTACCGGGCTTGGGTAATTTAAGGATGTAATAGCAATGGCTTGCATTATCTCGATGCAAGACGGCTTGGTTAATCGCATAATTACTCAATAATTAGTAGGAAATCAACAAAGCAAAGTGCAGTTATTTATAAATTATTGTTCATCTCTATGTTGTTGCTTTATATGCATAATGCAGCAGCTTTGAATATTTCTAAATGTTGGCCATGTAACCTCTGCCATGTATATTAAGGGTATCAAAATTGTCATGGGTGAGATTTACTAAATTAAAAGTCATCTCAGCCATTAAATTAAAAGAAGGTAACCCCATCAATCCTGGGAAATAAATTTGTTTTCATTGTGAATAAGAGTAAGCTTTTATTAACTGCCATCCAGTTTCTAAGAAATTTCTTTAGAATAATATTAACTGGTAATTGTAATAATTAGGATTATTTGTGATAAAATTAATTACGTGAATAACTTTAAATGATTGTATATTAAACAAAGGATAATGATTCATAGTAGATATTTGCTATGGTTTGAAAATGGGCTTACATCTCTATTTTTCAATATAAGAACCAACGCTCGAGATTAATTCATGTCTGCTACTATGTTATTTTTATTATTTTTAGCGCCATCCGCTATTATTAGTACCGGACGACACCCGTCAGCTGCTATTTTTAGTAGTGGATGTAACCCGTCATTCATTACTAATAGTAGCGGACGTGAATTAATCTCTGTCGTTGAACAATAGAAATAGTGTATGTCCATTTTTGATCCATGATCATGTAAGGTTTTAAGCCCAGAAAACTCTAATGTTGATATTTATTTTATTATTTTAATAATAAAATTTAATTTCATTTTGCATAATTAAATGTGTCATAAATTTTGTCTATAATTATTAATTATACATTTTATAATTTATGCATATGAAGGAGTGTCATATACAGAAGACATAAATTATATGTTATGTATAATTAAAGAAATATATTGTTCTCAATCTTAGATGAAAATGGACAAACTATTTTAATAGATTGTAATACACGTGATTGGATGATTTGTCTTAGTCATGTAAAGTGAAGATTTTAATCTAGTGTATTGGTGTATTTTTGAAATACATAGAACTGGATCGTTACGAAAAATTATTTGTTAAATACTCTTATTATAAATAATTTTTAATTACTATTACTATGCAATTACTCTTAATCCTCGAGAGAATAATGAACTTAATTTTATAATGTATGTCACTTTAATATATTAAAGAGTGAGATTTTAAATACAATCAATACCTCAATATGTTAGGTGATATATGTTATGAAATTAGGAACATGTATTTTCAAGATGGAATTCTACAATTAAATTATAATATCCCTTGATATAATTTATTAGTTAATCACCGTAATCTTGGCCAAGTATTTTAGTAATTCAAATTACTAAAGTATTAATTTAATTTATTAAATTAATGTGTGATCAAAAGTGTATAAATTATGTAGTCAAGGATATAAGCACTAAACATAGTGGGTTAACAGTTTTATTCCTACACGCGTTTATGAATATTATTGTAGAGGAGTATTTTTGCAAGATACTAATAGTGGAAGGATTTAATTAATTAATTTTAATTCTATTAATTCTAGAGTGCAATTAAAACTATTTAGTGTGAAAGTCCAATAATAATCTAGAAGGGGGGTTGAATAGATTATTACAGGTTAAAAATTATATTAGGCCTTTTTGAATTTTTAATAATCAATTTGCAATTTTAGAAATTAACATGCAAGATAATAAAAATTCAATCACACAATGCACAAAGATTTATCTAGTTCACAACATACACCCCTTGATATGTTGTTACGTCCAGTCTCAAGTCCATACTTGGAACTTGAGATCCTATTACTATCAGTAATAAAAATTTCTTCAATAGGCGGAGAAGCCTTTATAAAGTTTTATAGACAAATTTTCAACTGTTCCCAACTAATCTATCTTGGACAACAAGCTCCCCGCTCCCTCCTCAAGCTTAGTTGTACTTCTTTTGAGTTCAGTTCTATTCTATTATCTGGTCTTGAAACAACAACATCTTCCTCACCTCACAAGTACACTAGAGACCCAACTTCCCGCTGACCTCTCTAAGACTCTGGTCTTGGTCGAAAAATTACTCGTCTTTCTCACAGGTACATAAAATAAACTAACTCTGACCTTTTCTCTTTTTACAAATGATTTTACAACAATATGCTTCTTAAATAAGCAGATAAGAATTTAGTATGGATGAATGCTTCTTAATTAAGCAGATATTAATTCAAGAACAATTATATATTTTTAAAAGTTCAAAGACTTTTATATTTAAAAATATGCTTCTTTGAAAGCGTATAGAAAATTATGTTAGGATCAAATGATACTTCTAATTAAGTAAATATATAAAATATACACATTATAAAAGTTCAAGTAACTTTATGTTTTTAGAGATGCTTCTTGAGTAAGAAGATAAGTTAATTTTAGTTTTAGCTCAAAAATACTTCTTTTTAAGCAAATATATAATTTTAATGCAATTTATAAAGAATTATTAACTCTTTAAAATAAAGAGTGTTTTTCTATGGATCAAATAAAATTATTTCTCGATAATCTTTAACAAGTATTATAAGAATGATTTTTATGTATCAATACTTGTATATATAAAAAGAATCAATCAATTCAAATAATATTTTCAAGTATAATAATTAATTCAGTTAAGCACAAACCGATATAACAAATATTATTGTTTAACTCGGATAATATATAAGAATATTTTATCTATTATGCGAACTTTTATAAATAATGTCACTTAGTACTATAAGGAATCGTATGGATCGAATTCCTCTCGGTAAAGGTGTATCTCCGTAGCTTTGAGGCGTCTAAGTACGACAAAATTTATAATTTTCATAATTGATATTTATATAAATATTTTTAATAGATCACTACGATTCTCAAATTCAGTTCAGATGACTCCCCTTTTTGGAGGAATATCTCAGTGTCGTTTTGAGCTATCATGTGTTATATCTATTTTACGATATTTATATAAATAATATCGATAAAAGGTCTTCAAGACTATAAGGAATCATACTTGCTCAATTCCTCTCAGTAGAGGTGTATCTCCATTTCATACGCCCAAGTATCCTTTTTTATTTGACAAATGATGAAATATAGATATATAAAACTGTGTATAACAATGTATATTCGTATATCTATATATAAATAAAACAAATAAGAAATAACTCAACAGAAGTAAAACTCAAATGACTTATCTCAATACTTGGACCAATTTTTCTTCTAAAATAATCAGAATTTTTGTAAGAAGAGATATAAAGCTTTTTAGAGAGAATGTATTCAAGAAGAGTATGCTTTGTTTTTCACTAAATTGGTAAAAACCAAATGAATAAATACTCCCTATTTATAAATTTTTGAAGTTGGAGGCAAAAATATAATTTTTGAAAATTAATTTTGAATGCACGGTTCAGATGATGTATTTTTGAATTGAACGGTCCAGATGAAAAATATTTTTACGCGTAAGGACTAACAATTTCGCCAGGACAAAATTTTATCAACTTAGTAATTAATGAGCACATGTTTTGAAGTTAAAAGAGATGCCAGCTCACACACGTTTTAGTCCCAAATTAAGTGACACGGTTTTAAAAATATTTTGCCAACACATGCATATAAGATTCATGTATGATTTATATAAGATACTCATATATATATATATATATATATATATATATATATATATATATACGGTCTGGATCTTAAGCTCACCCTTTATCTAGCTCACTTTGCTCATCCCCCTTTAGCGACGGACCGGGCAACGATTCGGTTCGTCGCTATATGTAGAATCGTCGTCTTAGCTTTTAGCGGCGGACAACATATAAATGATTTTATCGAATATATAGCGATTTAACCAAATTGTCGTCTCGTCCGTCGCTAAAGCTAAAGTGAGGAAGGTGAGAGTAGATAAAAGGGTGAACAAAGGTGAGTTAGATAAAGGGTGAGCTTAAGATCCTGATCATATATATATATATATATATATATATATATATATATATATAATTATTACTTATATATATAATATACTTTATAATATATTTTGATACTCATGTATGTATGCATGAAATAAAATATTTTTGGCCAACTTCGGTTTTGAAAAAGAAATAGATCTCCTTACCTTGATTAAATATATGAATCAATTTATTTAACACTTGACATTTTAAATTATCAAGGTTAATAAAATTAATTCAAATAAAACAAAAAATAGTTTAGATAAACTAATAAAATAAATATAAAAATAAATAAATATTTACATAATTACTACATAATTGTTATCATCAAAATATAAAATAAAATTATACCTATCAATCTCCCCCTTTTTGATGATGACAATTATAAAAATATTTTTATCCCTTAAGAAGCTTCCCCTCAAATTATGAACACTTTTTAATTCTATTCTTATAGTAGTGTATATAGCATAGCAGTTTATATCCAATCTCATAGCAGTTTATATTCAATCTCATAGCAATTTTTATAACAGTTATAGCCATAGCAGTTTATATAACAGTTATTGTAAGACCCCATTTTTTTTTTAATAAAATGGAATTTCCTCTATTTATTATTTTGAAATAGTAAAGGGGTTGATTTGATTAATGTGGTTAGTTACGGGTAAAATGTGCAAATTTTGCAAAATAAGCAAGTGGTTATAAAATATTCATTATTGTCGGGGAATATTCGTTTGGTCGTGGAATATTCTTCTCATTGCAGTTTGGGAATATTCGTATTTATGTGCAGCCTTATTAAAGTGGGCCCCATAACTGGAAAGCGATTGGATGAAGAAAACGACAAATATAAGTTATTTATAAATAACGACGTAGTTATTACTGCTATTATCTTTGTTGGAATACCGGTGGTTAAAATACAATGAATACGCGTTGTTAGACAAGAAGACACTTGTATTGCACCAATTATTGATTCTTACTTAAGAAGACACTACTCAATAATTGTTACATTAATTACTGTTCAATATTTTATTTTATTGATTCAATAATTGTTACGTTGATATTTTATATTATTGTTGTTTCAATAATTGTCACTACACAATATTTTCCATTATCAGATCAATAATTCATATTATTTGAATAATATTATTAGATGTCGGAGTTACTATTCACGAGTACTATTCACGAAGCATGATGATTTTCTTGTGAAATTTCTACCTTTTAGTGTCAGAGTTACTATTCACGATACTAAGATTATTCACGATACGACATTATTCACAACACGACACTATTCACGTAAAAATTAAATTTTCTTTTCTGTGTCCAAGACATCTATTATGGATACTAGCTTTGATTGTATCCATGTTTTGATTTTTATTCTTGAATTTTACTCCACTATGGTTATTTATGAAGTATTTTGAACTTGGATTGTTTGAAGTACGAATCCTTAATATTTGTTCTTTTGTTTCAATCGGATTCGCTTTCTTTAAAAATATTTTTCATCATCCTCAAATTCTAAATGATGATATAACCGAATATCTTTGGCCCAGTAGTGCAAAGATGAATGATTTCTTGATGAATATCTTTGGCCCAGAGTCAAAGATGAACATGTGTTTAGATGAACATGACCGAATCGATTAATATCTTTGGCTTCAGAGTGAAAAGATGACTATTTGATTCAAGATGAAGACCCCAACTTTTATGAATAAGAGAATAATTTTCTAAATATATTTTTGAATATTATGGTGTGGATTTGATATAATGTTATAGTTAGGGGTAATATTTACAAATTTTGCAAAGTAAGCAAGTGGTTATATAATATTCGATTGGTCAGGAATATTCATTTTAACAGGAATATTCAGACGATAAAGACAATCATTGGTGGACCCCACAACGGAAGTATTGTCGTAGTTAAAAATGACATAATTATCTTTTTATAAAAATAACGACGAAAGTTTTACCGTTAAAACCGCTGAACTACCCTAGTAGTAAAAGTACAAAGAATACGCTGTGGTCGCATAAGAGTACACCAGATTGATTATTGATGCTTACGTGAGAAGTCACTCAGCTTATACTCAATTATTGCTACAAAGAATTGTTGTATCATATCTCTCATATTATCGATTCGATTATTATCACAAAGATCATCTCGCATTATATGATATATTATTAAATCAATAATTGAGACGACAAAAGTTATTCATATTATTAAATCGCAATATTTACAATGTCTAGAAGTTCTATCAAGGAGAGGTTTGGTCATCTAATCATGCTACCAATAAGAGAAATCCTTATCTGAAAGCCCCTCTTTCCTGGGAACGACCTGGTTGTTAAATATCAGGAGTTATAATATTAATGATGAATAAGTTCAAGTTCGTGTTGATTAAAGATGAAATTGATAGTTCCATCAGGTTGAATTATTAGTGTTAGTGGAAATCAACATTTATTTCAATATTAATTGATGTCCTGAAGTTATATCGACCAAATGGGTAATTAACCTGGATAAATGAGCAATTAATTGCTATTAATTCACATGATTATAACTATTTGTTCACATGTGTGTACTATTAATTCACATTCTTGTACTATTAGGGAGTTGGTGCAAGATTGATAATACTTGCACGACTAAGTTAAAAATGGAGGTATAGATGGAGGTACTATACTCGTAATTCATATTTTCACATGATTATAACTATCGATTCACATGATCGAACTATTGATTCACATTATTTACTATTAGGGAGGTGGTGCAAGTTTGATAATACTTGCAGGACTAAATTAAAAATGAAAGAAAAGTCAAGGTATTGTATCGTAATATTTCGAGCCCCAAAACGCGCAAATTATCGAAACTATATTTTCCTATAAATAAAGCTCATTCTTCCTTCATTTCTCACCAATTCACTAAAGCTATATAGCAATTATTATAGAGAGAAATTATAGAGAGAAAGAAGAAGAGAAGTCTGCTACCTCTCTACTCCAAAGATCCAGCTTTTCTAAGGTAAGGGTATATTATTTCTTTCAGATTCATGAAGAGAGCTTCATTATTCTATTCTTTATTATTATGTTGTATAACCCGTCTATGCGAAGTACCGCATACATGGTGAAATTCTTCTGTTATTCCATTCTTTATTATTCTGTCGGAATATCCTGTCTGTGGACGGATTACGCTTATACACGGTTCCATTCCTTTCTTATTCTCTCTCCGAATAATAACCTATCTATATGGCTTATCGCATGCATGGTGAATTCTTTGTTATTCCATTCTTTATTATTCTGCTGAATATCCAATGCATGTGCGGATTACGCTAGACCTGGTTTCATTCTTTATTATTCTCGCTGAATAACCTCGTCTGCATGGCTTATCGCATTTATGGTGAATTCTTTTGTTATTCCATTCTTTATTATTCTTCGTTGAATAACTCGTCTGCATTCTTCAATGATTACGCATGACCGGTTCCATTCTTTATTATTCTTCGTATTATTCTGTTGAATAACCTCGCCTATGTGGATTATCATATGCACGGTGAATGATCCTTCAGATTCATTCCTTATTAAATTGTGGAAATGATCTCGTTTCACGCGGATTACCGCATGGGCGGATGAAAATCCATTTACATAGCTTCATATATTCTATGATACTCATTTGTTAAAGTTTTTGCTTCTATACTCCATGAAATTAGTAGAATATCCTCGATATTTGCGCTTCATCCCAGATCTTTTCATGGAAATATTCTTCCGAAAGCATTCTTGAATTTTACTCCACAAAGCAAAGATTACGTCGATAATTTGACGTAATTGATTTCAAGATAAATTAACTTATAAATCTTTAAAATTTATTCTTGAACTTGTTTTATTGAATTATTATGTCATTGTCATCATCCTCATGCTTATATTGTGATGAAAGTCATCTTTGGCTTACGTGCATAGATGGACTTCTGGTATGATTACGACTAGGATTATTCTAAGATAATCATGACCGTAATGTTATAAATGATGTGGTAAAAGTCCTCAAGAGTCTCAGTAGTGCATCGATGGACAATTTTTGGTATGATTATGACCAGGATTATTCTTAGATAGTCATGACCATCGATGATTAAATGAATATCCTCGCCCGTAGTGTGTGGATGACTCGATGATGTGGTTTATTTATTGTTCGAGTCTCAAATGATAAAAAATTGATGAAAACATTTTAAATCATAGAAGATAGTAGATATCATGCCTACTTGACTCTTCTAATGGATTGCTTATTCCACCGCAGCTTAAACTTGATGTCTATTGTATTTTATCGCTTTAATATTGTTGAAGACTAATGATAATTTATTCTCGCATTATCTTAGTCATAATATTTCATCGGGCTAGTTGAGCTCACCTTTTCTTTCACACGTGCTCTCTTCGTGAAATGAGAACGAAATGGACTAGTTGGGAACTGGAGTGACTATCCCAGATGATAGCATTAGTAGTCCTCACTATTCTGTTAAATAGCATGACAATAAATGTAATGAGGACTCCATTGAGTGTGGATATTGTCTAGATGACAATATTCTTATTAAAACTCTTAGATTATGTTTTGTCGTATTTTACACGACTGCTGTATAATTAAGTTATATTTGAATTTTGTACCATGTATTTGGCGACTCAAGATGGGTGATGTATACCTATTTTGGGGGCGCCACAACTTGGTATCAAAGCTTAGGATATGATCCCCGGCCGAGATGTGAGACAAGAACTAGAGGGGAGAGACGGGAAATTCTTTCGCTAGTATGACCTACCTAAGTTTATTTGGTATTTAATTGGCTCACCGTAGAGTATAGGGATAATATGTGATATGTTAATTAACCCTTGTTTTGTGGCAAGATTTGAAAATGGCATCCAAAATGTTGAGATAAACAATGAAGCACATGAGACCGCTGAGTCACCACAGATTAATGCCTGTGATAATGTGCAACAGAAGACAATAATCCTCATGTAAACAATAACACCGATGAAATGGTGAACGATGGATGTTCAGAGGCTTTATGCAATTCATGCAACATCAAAGAAAGCGCTCCTATCCAAAATGCAGTGGAAACACCGACAACTCTCTGACGGCCACCGCTAAGCGCTTCAAGGAGCTGGGACCACCGAAGTTTTTTGAGAGCCAAACCACTTAAGGCGAGAGACGTGATAAAGCAGATCAACAAGATATTTGATGTCTTGGGATGCTCCGAGGAGCAAAAGGTTCCCTTTGCCACCTTCATGTTATGAGCAGAGGCAGACATCGGTGGAAATCAGAAAGCGACTCAACTCGCCGCACTCAAAAATGTCTTGGGAGAAGTTCCAAGAGCTATTCAATGACAAGTACTTTCCTCGAAAGTATTCATCACACGAAGGAGGTAGAGTTCATCAAGCTTGAGCAAAAAACAATACGACCGTATGCAAAGACGAAAGCTAAGTTTGCCGAAGTTATCTCTTGGCCATATCCCACTTGGTTGATAATGAGGAGAGAATGACGCAGATGTTTCTAAGAGGTTTGAAACCCGAGATACGCCAATACCTAATTTCTCAAAACTATGTTTGTATTCGATGTTGTGAATAGGGCTCGCTTATCGAGCGCGATAATGAGTCAACCCAACCAAGAGAGAGCAACCGACAAGTCGATAATACCAAAGTAGTAGCAATTATCAAGCGGTGACAACAAACGTGGAGGGAATCAACATTCCGTAAATGATAATCACTTTGGGGTAATCATGGCCATGACAATAAGAGTGGACATTTCAAGAAGAGGAGATTCAACAAGGATGGAAAGACGTCAAGACCAAAGACCTCATTGTTAAGGAAGGAGAACCACCACCGGTCAGATGTTACAAATGTGGAGGGAAGGACATATAAGTCCAAACCGCATGACGCAGTCCAAAGCGTGTTATAATTGTGGAAAAGAAGGTCACCTAGCCCAATTTTGTCGCGGCACCAAAGTCAAGTCCAAATGGGATGGAGGCATCAAAGGGTGTCCTGCATAAGACAAAACCGTTCAGTTCAAGGGAGAGCGCTTGTCGTAACCTCCCAAAAAGCGAGGAATCCGAACGAGGTGATCACGGTAAGCTAATCATAAACTCTAGTGAAGTTTATACTTTATTTGATACCGCTTCTACCCATTCTTTCATTTCTCCTACTTACTTGCCAACGCTTAAATTTGACTCGAGAGAAATTAGACTTTGACTTATCTCGTTGAAACTCCGCTGGGAGAAACCTTCATTACATCCATGGTTTATAAGTCTTATTTGATTCAAATCGGTAGAATCGCATCGCTACCTCACGATCTTATTTCTTTGAAAATACTTGATTTGATGTGATTTTAGGGTTGATTGTTAACTACTCATCATGCTAAAATCGATTATTTTCGTAAGGTTGTTAGCTTTCATATTCCTAACCAACCTATTATGCGAATTCAAGCAACCAAACCACTAAAATCAATCACCGCTATATCAAGTCATAAAGCTATTCGCTTATTGAAAAACGGATGTCAAGCTTTCTTAGCCCATGTCACGGATTTAAATAAAGATACGCCGATTTGAATGATATTTCTATTGTTAATAAATTTCCGACGATTCCATCAAGAACTTCCCGCCTACCCCCAGAGCGTGAAATTGAATTTTGTATCGACCTTGAATCCTAGACAAAAACCCATTTCCAAAGCCCCATATCGAATGGCTCCTATTGAACTTCGTGAGTTAAAACCCAACTACAAGAATTGTTAGACATCGGCTTCATTCATCCTAGTACGCCTCCTCGGGGTGCTCCTGCTTCTATTCAGAAAGAAGAAAGATGGAAGTATGCGACTTTATATTGATTATCTGGAGTCAATCATGTCACCATCAAAAATAGGTACCGTCGCTTCTCATCGATGACCTGTTTGATAAGTTGCAAGGAGCCAAATTCTTTTCAAAGATCGATCTTCGCTCGATATCATCAACAAGATTAAAACCGATGACATTCCAAAGATCGCTTTCGTAAACTCCCTGACGGGCATTATGAATTCCTAGTCATGTCTTTTGATCGACTAATGCTCCCGCCGCTTTCATGGATATGATGAACCGAGTATTCAAGGAATATTTGATCACTTTGTGGTCGCTTTTATTGATGACATCCTCATATACTCCAAAACCCGCGAAGACCATGAGCAACACTTGAGGTCGATACTCCAAAAGCTTCGTGAAAAACAAGCTTTATGCCAAGTCAAGAAATGCGAGTTCGCTCTCGAGGAAGTTGCATTCCTCGGGCACGTGATATCAAATCATGGAATATCTGCTGACCCGACAAAGATCAAGCAATTCAAAGTCGGGAGCAACTAAGTAAGTCAATGATCAATGTACGTAGCTTTCTCGGCTTAGCCGGTTATTATCGGAGATTCGTAGAAGGGTTTTCTCAAATCGCTACTCCATTAACTCAAATTTACTTCGAAAAGATACAAAATTCGGTTGAGCGAGGAATGTGAAAAGAGTTTTCAAGAACTCAAGAGGAGACTCATTTCAAAGACTGCTCGACAATACCATCCGCCTCGGAGGGATTTGTCATCTACAAATGATGCTTCAGCAAAGGGTTAGGATGTGTTCTCATGCAACATGGGAAAGTCATAGCCTACGCCTCTCGAAAACTCAAAGAATATGAGAGGAATTATCCTACTCATGATCTAGAGTCAGCAAAGCAGCTTTTTTTTACGCTTAAGATTTGGAGGCATTACTTGTATGGGAGAGAAGGTGGAGATCTATACTTGATCATAAAAGCCTCAAATATTTCTTCACTCAAAAGGAACTCAACATGCGGTAATTTACGATGGCTTGAGTTATTGAAAGATTATGATCATACCATCCAATACCATCCTCGAAAAGCTTAACGTAGTAGTCGACGATCGAGTAGTAAGATCATACGCGGCACGAAATGCAATATTGTCAACGAAAGACCCATTTTGTATGACTTGGAAAGGATGGAAATAGAGTTAAAGACTCAGTGGACCCATGTGATGATGGCAAATATACGAGTGGAACCGACTTTAATCGATAAAGTTAAAGCTACCCAACTACGCACTGGAGCCGATGCGTATGAAGAAGAAAAAAGTGCAAGAAGGTGCTATTCCGAAGCAAGAATCGATGAAGAAGAAATACTTTGAGTCAACTCCGCACTTTGTGTTCCTAACGATTCTCGACTTGAAGTATAAAATCATGATGGAGGCGCACAACACACCGCTTGCAAATCCATCTCGGGAGTACCAAAATGTATCGTGATTTTCGACATACATTTTGGTGGAGCAATATGAAGAGAGAGATAGCGGGGTTTATCTCAAGGTGTCTAACTTGTCAACGAGTCAAGGCGAGCATCAAGTGCCAAAAGGTCCATCAGAACCACTTAAAATTCTAGAATGGAAGTGGGAGCACATTACCATGGATTTCATTATCGGTCTTCCCAAGGTTTCTCAAGGCATAGATGCGATTTGGGTCATTGTTGATAGATCGACCAAGTCCGCTCATTTCTTACCGATACGAGAAACTTTTACACTTGAACGCCTTGCTATTATATACATAAACGAGATCGTAAGATTGCATGGTATGCCAAGATCCATAGTTTCCGATCGAGACCCAAGATTCACTTCAAGATTTTGGGTTAGTTTGCAAAAAGCTATGGGCATGGATTTACGATTTAGTTCTAAGATATCATCCTCAAACGGATGGGCAATCGAAAGGACTATTCAAACTCTTGAAGATTTATTAAGACTCGTGTCCTCGACTTCAAGGGAAGTTGGGACAAGTTCTTACCATCGGTGGAGTTTTCCTACAACAATAGTTATCAAGCAAGTATCGACATGGCTCCATTTGAGGCGCAGATGGAAGAAAGTGTCGCTTCTCCAAAGATGTTTGGGATGAGGTGGGTGAAGCAATGTTGTTGGGACCAGATTTGGTACGTATGACTACGAAAAAGATTCAAACGATCCGATAACGATAAAAACCTCACAAGATCGACAAAAAAGAGTTATGTTGATCTTCATCGAAAAGACGGGAATTCAATATCGAGATCATGTGTTGTTACGTGTTGCTTCCATGGAAAGGAGTTACAAGATTTGGAAAGAGAGGAAAGCTCAATCCTCGATTCATCGGCCCATTTTTAATCCTCGATCGAGTAGGAATCAGGCCTATAGACTCGCTTTACCCGCCAAAAGTATGTCTCGTGTTCATAACGCTTTTCACATATCTATGTTACGTAAATATGTGAAAGACCCGAACCATATTATTGAATTAGAACCAGACGAGATAGTGGAAGATTTAACGTATGAAGAATTACCTGTTAAAATCTTGGATAAGAAGGATCATATTCTACGCTCTAAAGTTATACCTCAAGTCAAAGTTTTGTGAAAAAACCACGATGTGGAGGAAATGACCTGGGAGTTAGAATCTAAGATGAAATCAAGGTATCCTCACCTCTTCGACATACCAGGTACGCTCCCTAATTTCGAGGACGAAATTTCATAAGAAGGGGAGGTTGTAAGACCCCAACTTTTATGAATAAAGAATAATTTTCTCGAAATATATTTTTGAATATTATGGTGTGGATATAATATAATGTTATAGTTGTGGATAATATTTACAAATTTTTCAAAGTAAGCAAATGGTTATATAATATTCGATTGGTCGGGGAATATTCGTTTTAACAGGGAATATTCGTACGACGGCACAATCATTGGTGGACCCCACAAGAAAAGTATTGTCGTAGTTAGAAAATGACATAATTATCTTTTTATAAAAATAACGACAGAAGTTTTACTGTTAAACTGTTGAACTACCTGGTAGTAAAAAAGTACAAGAATACGCTGTGGTCGCATAAGAGCACACGGTATTGATTATTATCGATGCTTACGTGAGAAGTCACCGCTTATACTCAATTTTTGCTACAAAGAATTGCTACATCATATCTCTCATATTATTGATTCGATTATTGTCACAGTATCATCTGCATTATATGGTATATTATTAAATTAATAATTGAGACGACAAAGTTATTCATATTATTAAATTGCAATATTTACAATGTCTAGAAGTTCTGTCAAGGAGAGGTTTGGTCATCTAATTGCGCGCCAATAAGGAGAAATCCTTATCGGAAAGCCCCCTCTTTCCTAGGATCGACCTGGTTATTAAATATTATGAGTTATAATATTAATGATGAATAAGTTCGTGTTGATTAAAGATGAAATTGATAGTTCCATTGTGTTGGAATTATTAGTGTTAGTGGAAATTGACATTTATTTCGATATTAGTTGATGTCTGGAAGTTATACTGTTCTCTTCAGGAAATGAGAACGTAGCCGGGACTAATCGGGGAACGGAGTGACGGTCCAGATGATAGCATTAGTAGTCCTCACTATTCTGTTAAATAGTGTGACAATAAATGAGGACTCTATTGAGTGTGGATATTGTCTAGATGACAATATTCTTATTAAAACTCTTAGATTATACTCCATTGACTGGTCAGTATAACTTCTAAACATCAATTAATATCGAAATAAATGTCGATTTCCTCTAACACTAATAATTCCAACATAATGGAACTATCAATTTCATCTTTAATCAACACGAACTTATTCATCATTAATATTATAACTCATAATATTTAACAACCAGGTCGTTCCCAAGAAAGAGGGGGCTTTCTGATAAGGATTTCTCCTTATCATGCGCCATATTAGATGGCCAAACCTCTCCTCGATGTAACTTCTGACATTGTCAATATTGTAAATAATAATATAAATAACTTTGCCGTCTCAATTATTGATTTAATAATATATCATATTATGCAGATGATACTGTGATAATAATCGAATCAATAAGATGAGAGATATGATGCAGTAATTACTGTAGCAATAATTAAGTATAACTAAGTGACTTCTCACGTAAGCATCAATAATCAATACCGCAGTTACTTACGCAACCACGCCAGACATCGCATTTTTTAACTACCGGGTAGTTCAACAGCTTTAACAGAAAACTTCCGCCATTATTTTTATAAAAAAATAACTATGTCATTTTCTAACTACGACAATACTTTCATTGTGGGGTCCACCAATGATTGTGTTGGCCGCATTTAATATTCCCTGTTAAAACGAATATTCCCCGACCAATTGAATATTATATAACCACTTACTTACTTTGCAAAATTTGTAAATATTACCCACAACTATAACATTATATCAAATCCATACCATAATATTCAAAAATATATGTCGAGAAAATCACTCTTTATTCATAAAAGTTGGGGTCTTACACCTTATACAACTAATCTTGCTTTATTACGTACAACAGTTCAATTATCTATAGGATGATTTTTAATGACGTGAGATTCTTTAGGCAAATCATTCAACTGAGGGTTTGGGTTTTCAAGGGGATTCTCATCAAAAGGTGGAGATGCATTATCTAGTTTTGGTTCTTCCATATTTCTGAGAATATCTTCAATGATAACATCATTATCAACAAGATCTTTATATTTTGGAGGAGGTTGAGTTTCATCAAAAGTCACGTTCATTGATTCTTCCACAACTAGACTTCTTTTGTTGAAAACTCTGTATGCTTTACTATTAAGAGAGTATCCAAGAAATATTCCTTCATCAGATTTGGGATCGAATTTCACTAAATGTCCTTTGGTGTTTAGAATAAAACATTTACTCCCAAACATACGAAAATAATTTATTTTTGGAGTTCTTTTATAATAAAGTTCATTGGGAGTTTTGAGCAAAATAGGTCTTAATAAAACTCTATTTAAAATATAACATGATGTTGCCATAGCTTTAGCCCATAAATACTTTGGAAGATGGTATTCATTCAACATGCAATTTCTCGCAAAGAACGATTTTTGCTTTTAACTACACCATTTGACTGAGGTGTATAAGGAGCAGAGAAGTTATGACTTATACTGTTCTCATCTGTTCTCATCACAGAACATAATGAAATCAGAATTGTCAAATTCTTTTTCGTGATCAAATCGAAAATAGACAATGGAACTCCCTTGTTGTTTTTGAATCTTTTTACACAAGGTTGAAAAAGAGTTAATAGCCTCGTTTTTAAATTTTAGAAAATCAACCTATGTGAATCATGAATAATCGTCAACCAAAACTAGAATGTATACAACACCACCCATGCTATGTTTAGGGATAAGTCTAACAAGGTCCATGTGTGACAATTCTAAGGGCCGAGAGGTTGACACAGTAAATTTAGGTTTATGTGATGCATGAATTTGTTTTCCTAATTCGCAAGCTTCACAGATGTGATCTTTAAAGAATTTTAATTTAGGAAGACCACAAACATGTTCTTTAGAAGAAATGTTGTTTATAAGTTCCGTGTTGATGTGTCCTAGTCTGTGATGCCACATCCTAGGATCCTCATTTGCAGATACAGGATAAATGTTATCTAAGTCACAAGTATACATTTGATAGTATGCATCTAATTCACACGTATACACATTTTGATATCTAGGACAAACTAAAATCAATTTACCAGGTTGATCAAAGATAAAGCAATTATGTGTACTAAAGGATATTTTAAAACCACTATCACAGAGTTGACTGATAGATAGAAGATTATACTTGAGTCCAGTGACTAACTGAACGTTGGAAATGGTTATGTGGTTATTACCAACACATCCAACTCCAATTATTTTACCTTTATTATTATCTCCAAAAGTTACCTCACCAAAAACTATAGATTGCAGATTTCTTAATTTGGACTTGTCGTCAGTCATATGTCTTGAGCAACCACTATCAAGATACCATTTGCTTTTATTCAGACCAGCTGCAAGACATACCTGAAATGTATATACTAATTTTATAAGTTGGTACCCTTTAATATGAAGGGTCCTTAGGGTGAGTTTTCCATTTTGTATAAGGAGCATTTGAAGTTTCCTTTACAAAACTTGGCATAGGATAATCAATTTAGTAGAAAAAAGCATTCTATGAGTAACTGGATTATGAGAAGTATGATAATGCTGTTTATGAAATTCTCTTCTTGTGATAGTTAGTGCAGTATATGTTCATTTGGGAACCCAAATCATTTTTTCTTTATAGTTTCCATTTTTAGCATTGCATATATAAAAGGAATGACCATTTCTGTTACAATAGGAACATTTCGTGAAGGGAGATATATGACTTTCCTTTTCTTTGATTTTAACATGATATAGTCCTTTATCTTTTGATTTACTTGTTACTCCATTATATCCTAAACCTTCTTTATTAAAGCTACATTTTTGTTGATTTAACATGACATCAAGATTTTCTTTTTCTTTTGTAAATTTATAAATTATAGTATTTAAATCTTCACGCTTCTTTAGTTAAGTTTTCAATTATGGAATTATGGTTTTCTATTTCTAATTTTAAAAGTGAATTTTCATTTCTGATTTCTTCAATTATTGCTTGATCTTGTACTTTATTATCTTCATTGATTACAACAAGTGTTGAATTTTCAATTTCAAGATTTTCAATTGAGATAATAAGTGAAGAATTTTCTATTTCAAGATTTTCATTTATTTTCTTAAGTTGTTCTAATTCTTCTTTATTTTCTAAGTTTATTTTATTTAAACTTTCCTTGGTGATAATTAAATTAGTATTTTCAATTTCAAGATTCTTATTTATTTTTCTAAATCTTTCTAACTCTTCTTTTAATAATTCATTATTTTCATATAAATGACTGTAAGTATGACGCCCCCAAAATAGGTATACAGCACCCATCCTGAGTCGCCAAATACATGGTACAGAAAGTAAACTACAACTTCAATAATACAATTGTCGTGCAAAATACGACAACTCATACTGTGAGTTTAAATACAAATATTGTCTTCTAGACAATATAAACACTAAAATAAGTCCTCATTATAATTATTCAAACACTATTTTACAAAAATAATGAGGACTGCTAAAACATCTTTCTAGAACCATCACTCCATACCCCAACTAGATCCTGCTATGTTCTCACCTCCTGAGAAGAAAAATGGAACAAAAAGGAAAATGTTGAGCTCAACTAGCTTAGTAAAGAATATTATGACTAAGATAATATACAACAAATTATCATTAGTCTTCAACAGGGAAAAATCTGATAAAACATAATAGACAACAAGTTTTAGATCAAAACTGCAGCGGAAACAACAATCCATTAGAAGAGTCAAGTAGAGAATGAGTTCTACTATCTTCTAAGATTTAAAAGTCCATCATCAATATTTTATCCCTGTAACAACAATTAATAGACATCTTTAATCAAATATTCAATTTTGCACTACAAGCCAAAGATATTCATTTGTATCACCAGTTGGTCATGTTCATCCCAACACCTGTTCATCTTTGCACTACGGGCCAAAGATATTCATCAGTTAATCATTCATCTTTGCACTACAGGCCAAAGATATTCAATAATATCATCATTAAGGACTGAGGATGATGAAAAACATTTTAGAGAACGAATCCAGTGAAATAGAAGGACAAATATTAGGGATTCGTTTTACAGTTTATCCACGATCACTAATACTTCATAATAACCAATTTTGATGCAGAATTCAAAAATAAAGATCAAAATATGGATACAATCAAAGATAGTAACCATAATAGACATCTTGGACAAAAAGAAGAAAATTTCATTTTTCGGTGAATAGTGCCGTATACATGAATAGTAACCCCGACACCAAAAGTTCCAAATTTGATTAAAAAGTTCAAACCAATATTTCGGCATAATGATATTACCTCAAAGAAAATAACATCCCTTACCTCAAAGAAACAGTACTTCGAAATGAAAGGTCGGAAGTGATGCTGAATGAAACTTGTACTGAACAACAACTCTCAAAGTATCTAAATACTAACAAAATACGCTCGATAATATAGAGAGAGAAAGAGAGAAAGCTTATGTTTCTGGTGTGATTTTCAATTCTAACTTAGCCCTCTATTTATAGGAAAATGTTAGCACGCTGAAGCAAACTTGACTGCAACTACGATGGCTTTACACTTCTACTATTATTGCCACCCACCATATTTGAAATAAAATTCAAGCACATTTCTTCACCAACCACAAGTGGGGCCCACTCAATTCTAGAATTTTCCACCAAAATCATTTATAAACCTAATTTCCTAATCAGTCACCTCTTAAAATTCATAAAAAAACATTCGTTCATTTTTAACGGTTCAAAATTTGTGGACATATACTCAACTTATATATGTATAACATATCCAAAAATCACAACGATCCAACGGTTGGATTAAAAATTATAACTCACGTAATATATCGTAAAAATACTGATTTGATTTTTAATATCTCATTCCGACAAAAATACTGATAAAACACCTCAACATTAATTCCTTCAATTATAACTACATAAAATAAATAAATCCATCATTTATATCCACATCAAATAAATATTTCCTTATCATATAAATCAATAATTAATTATTCACAAATAATATTACAGAATCATAATTATGACAACCAGGCCGTTCCCAGGAAAGAGGGGGCTTTTCGATAAGAATTTCTCCTTACCAGCGCGCAATTTGGTGACCAAACCTCTCATTGACAGAACTTTCTAGACATTGCCAATAATGCTATCTAATAATATTATTCAAATAACATGAATTATTGATCTGATAATGGAAAATACTGTGCAGTGACAATTATTGAAACAATAATAATATAAAATATCAACGCAAAGAATTATTGAATCAATAAAATAAAATATTGAACAAAGAACTATTGTAACAATTATTGAGTAGTGCCTTCTTCACGTATGAATCAATAATTCAACAATACTGCAATATTGTGTGCTATCATCTTAACCACGCCAGACATCTTGTATTTTAACCACTAGGTATTCCAACAGTGTTAACGGTAATAATTACGCCGTTATTTATAAAACTCAAACTTTGTCATTTTCTTCATCCGACAGTTATTCCGCTATGGAGCCCACAATTGACTGCGCCGTCGTATGGATATTCCCGACAAAAAGAATATTCCACGACCAAACGAATATTCCCCGACAAAAGGAATAGTTTATAACCACTTGCTTATTTTGTAAAATTTGCACATTTCACCCATAACCAAAGTACTATATCAAATTAACACCTTATTAATTTAGAATAATGAATAGAGAAAATTCAATTTTATTTATAATAAGTTGGGGTCTTACAGTAAGCCTCTTGTAATTCATAGTGTTCTTCATTTATATTTTCCAATGTGTATATAGAAAATGAGGTGCTAGACAATTGGTGTTCAGAATTTACCTCAGATCTTGGTAATGATTCATTATCTTCCATTAAACAAAGATTTGTAATTTCTTCGGTTTGTTCAGCAGTTTCTTCCTCGTCACTTAGATCTCATCCTTCCTCAGCTACAAGAACTTTGTTATTGGCCAGTTTTGGACAATCTTTTTTGAAGTGTCCAGGCTGCTTGCATTCAAAGCATGTGTTTGAATTTTTATTTGGGTTGGTACTTCTGAAGTTGTTGTTAATGGTTTTGAAATTTCCTCCTTGCGTCTTTGGCTTGAAAAATTGTTTACCTTTGAAGTTGTTTTTTGTCTTCATAAAGCCTTTGCCATATTTTTTTGCCTTACTTTGAATTACTCTCCTGAGTTGTCTGGACATTAGAGCAACTTAATTGTTGTCTAGACTAAGGAGTTCTTCATTTAGTTCTTCATCGTCACTTTCTTGGTCCACCAGTAGGGCTTTGAAGGTGATTCCTTTCTTTTTGAGATCTGTGTATGATCTAGTTTTTTCGACGAGCATGTCGACTTCGTGGGCACGAAGATTTCCAATGAGATTATCCATAGGATATGTGGTTAGATCTTGCATTTTTTTGATTGTTGTAACCTTCATTTTCCAGATGGATGGAAGGGCTATAAGAATTATTTTGTTTTTCTCATTTGTAGTGTATGCCTTTCCCAATTACTCTAGGTCATCAATGATTCTGAAAAACCGGGTTTCCATATCAATGACCTTTTCACTTTCTTCAATCTTGAAACTTTTATATTCTTGAATTAGAGCATCTTTTCTAGTTTCTTTAATATGATTGGTACCTTCATAGGTTACAATCAATTTTTCCCAAAATTTCTTTTGCATTTTTGCAGTTGCTAACTCTTTTATATTCTTTTTTAATCAAAGCACTAGTTAGTACTTGTTCAGCTCGGGATGCAATATTCATAGTTTCTTCTTTAGTGGTGAATTCATAGTGTCTTTCTCTACAGTCTTTTCTACTTGGATTTTGGTTGGAATTTATATACCTCGTTCGATGGCATACCAAATTTTGATTCTTTAGGATTTGACATAGATTTTGAATTTATTTTTCCAAGTGGCAAAATTGGTACCATCAAATAGCGGAGGTCTGGACATTGACAATTTCTCCATGAACCAAAGAGATTGTAGGCCATGGATCTACTCTTAGGTATGCCTGTATATACTCAACAAACAAGTTAAAGAGCACCGCTCTGATACCAATTGAAAGTCCAATAATAATCTAGAAGAGGGGTTGAATTGATTATTACAGGTTAAAAATTATATTAAGCATTTTTGAATTTTTAATAATCAATTTGCAGTTTTAGAAATTAACATGCAAGATAATAAAAATTCAATCACACAATGCACAGAGATTTATCGGGTTCACAACATACACCCCTTGGTATGTTGCTACGTGATGAGTAAGTTTTATACCCATGAATTGAGTGTGTTTGAGTTTAATTTTTTGGATGTTTTTAAGTGTTTGTGTCTATTCATGTATGCTTTTACATTGTTTTGTAAGAATTGGGACAAAAGTTACTTGGATCGACGTTTGGGGTTGCTAGACTCGCATTTTCGGCTTGCTATTTACATAATAGCCACTTCAAGGCCAATTTCAGCATTTCTTCAGCCCTTCTTTCGAAAACCTCAAAGAATGAAAGTTGTAGATCTACGTCTCCTCTTTCCAGAACATCTTCAATCATCAAAATTGGAGTTCGGATGAAGAAGTTCTGACCATTTTCCCAAAGAATGTTAGAGTAGAAAATTCTCGAAAAAGCTTCCAGCGCTGGGGCGCCCAAACATAGCCTATTCCCAGCGCCGGGGCGCTAGGAGGAAGTGTTCCACCGCCGTGAGCAGCACTGGGGAGCTGGGGTTGGGCCTGGTCAAGTTGAGACGCATTTTTGGGTGAATTTTGACACTTTTTGACTCCAAATTGAATTGGGTTTCCTCCTAAACTAGAAATTGAACTTGTAGCCTATAAATACATGTTGTGAGGCATAGAATAAGGGAGATTAGATAGATTTGATTAGAAAAAAAAATACTCCATTAGATTAGAACATAAACCCTAGTTTATATTGGATTGTTGGATATTGAAGCAACTTGGAGATCGTTGAAGGTCAATTGAAGAAGCAAGAGGGGATCAACAGATTTGCAGACAACAGATTTCATTCTCTACTCTACTTCTATTTTTGTTTTTTTAATGTTTATTCAATTGTGAATTCTAGACTTTAATTCAATAACAATGAACTAAATTTCTTATTTAAGATTGCAACAGATCTTATTGCATATTTTATTTTAGTATGCTTCTATGTTAATTACTGTGATCTATTGTATGGATTGTCTATTATGATTGCGTATAATTGTTTAATTGTCTAGCTAACAATTACTGTAAGACCCCAACTTATTATTAATGAAATTTAATTTTCTCTATTTATTATTTTAAAATAGTAAGGGTTGATGTGATTAATGTGGATAGTTAGGGGTAAAATACGCAAATATTTCAAAATATGCAAGTGGTTATAAAATATTCATTGTTGTCGGAGAATATTCGTTTGGTCGTGGAATATTGCATCTATCGGGAATATTCGTATGCGACCACGTATGAACCATGTGTGGGCCCCATAACTTGAAAGCGATTGGATGAAGAAAATGACAAATATAAGTTGTTTAAAAATAGCAGGCGTAGTTGTTACAGTATATCTTCGTTAAAATACTCTTGGTGGTTAAAACACAAGTAGCACCAGTATTGCACCAATTATTGATTCTTACGTGAAGGCACTTTATCAATAATGGTTACGATAATTCTTGTTCGATATTTTATTTTATTGATTCAATAATTGCTGCGTTGATATTTTATATATTGTTGTTTCAATAATTGTCATTACACTAGATTTTTCATTATCGAAGCAATAATTCATATTATCTCAATAATATTATTAGATAACATTATTGGCAATGTCTAGAAAGTTACTGCTCAAGGAGAGGTTTGGTCACCTAATTGCTTGGCAATAAGGAGAAATTCTTATTGGAAAGCCCCTCTTTCCCGAACCGCCTCGTTGTCGATATTGTGATTCTAATAATATTATTTGTGAATAATTAATTATTGATTCATGTGATGAGAAAAATATTGATTTTATGTGGATATAGATGGAGAAAAATTTTAATGTGACAATTGTTGAAAATTGAAATTTTATCTTTTTCTGATAAAATAATTTATTTAAATATATTATTATATTTTAATAATATAATAATGGTGATATTTTTACAACGAATGTGGGATATATGAGTATACGAGGAGGAAGAGTATTTTTGTTGCAATAAATGTTTAAAACATGTTAAACATGTCGGTGGACCCCATTTATTGACTGAAATTTGATTATAGCCTAAAAATTTAATTTTTCTGTGAATAGTGCCGTATTCGTGAATAGTGTCGTATACGTGAATAGTAATCCCGACACTAAAAGACAAGAATTTCACAAGAAAAATCTTACCAATATTCTGGTATAATGATATTGAAAGAAATAATATCATTTTTATAAAAATAATATCCCTTACCTGCAAAAAGACAGTACTTCTGACTGGAATACTAGATATAGTGCTGAAGGAACTTGCACCGTATAGTAACACTCAAATTATCAAAATACTCACAAGAATACGCTCGATAATATAGAGAGGGAAATCTTTAGTTTCTGGTGTGATTTTCAATTCTAACCTAAGCACCCTATTTATAGGAAATTGCTTAGAACACCAAAGTAGAAAATTTAATAAAATATTAATATATTTATTATAAATTCCTACGCACACCAAAGACATCTGATTTCAGCCATTAACATGTGCAAGTGGGGCCCACCCAAGTGTAAAAAACATTTTTCTTAAATAAAACAATTAAAACTTCCAAAAATCAATTATTCCGGAACTTCGGAGCTTCAATAATTCATAATAAATAGCCTTTTTATCAGAAAAATTTGAATCTTATGTCCATTCTATAGGAAATTCAATTCTCTACAACTTTGTAAGTTTAAGTTTTTTCAAATTCCAAACAGAAATTGACCAAAATCCACATACGGACGATTTTACAAGCTATAATCAAATTTCAGTCAAGAAATGGGGTCCACAAACATGAAAAACATATTTTAAATATTTTTAGTAACAAAAATACTCTTCCTCCTCATTTATTCATATATCCCACATTCATTGTTAAAATATCACCATTATTATATTATTAAAATATTATAATATATTTAAATGAATTATTTTATCATAAAAGATAAAATATCAATTTTTCAACAATTATCACTTTAAAATTTTCTCCGTCTATATCCACATAAAATGAATATTTTCCTTATCATATAAATCAATAATTAATTATTCACAAATAATATTACAGAATCAAAATATCGACAACCAGGCCGTTCCTAGGAAAGAGGGGGCTTTCCAATAAGGATTTCTCCTTATTGGCGCGCAATTAGGTGATCAAACATCTCCTTAGACAGAACTTTCTAGACATTGTCAATAATGCTATCTAATAATATTATTCAAATAATATGAATTATTGATCCGATAATGAAAAATACTTGTGTAAAGACAATTATCAAAACAATAATAATATAAAATATCAACATAGCAATTATTGAATCAATAAAATAAAATATTGAATAAGAATTACTCGTAACAATTATTGAGTAGTGCCTTCTCACGTAAGAATCAATAATTGGTGCAATACCGCGTACTATCGTGTTTTAACCACCGGGTATTCCAACAAGATAATCTGTAATAACTACGCCGTTATTTATAAACAAATTATACTTGTCGTTTTCTTCATCCAATCACTTTCCGTTATGGGGCCCACACAAGGCTGCGACGTCGTACGAATATTCCACGACCAAACGAATATTCCCCGACAACAATGAATATTTTATAACCACTTGCTTATTTAAAATATTTATGCATTTTACCCATAACTAACCACATTTATCAAATCAACCCTTACTATTTCAAAATAATAAATAGAGGAAATTCAATTTCATTTATAATAAGTTTGGGGTCTTACAATCTCTATTTCTTTTGCCTTTTTCTTCTCGGAGGATTTGCATATTCCTAAGCTCTTCTTCTCCTGCTAGCTTCATCTCTTCGAGCTATTTCTTCCAGCTCACTTTGACTAAGTCTTTCATTATGATCATGCCTATTCATGAATGCAGGATCTTCAATTGGCATTCTTTGGCTTGTTGTGGTCACCTCGTGTGAGCTGGGAGAAGGCCTTTGACTTCTTAATGGTTGAGCCATGATAATTGGTTCATCATCAGATCGTTGAGTATGGTGGCCAGATCATGGAGTCTATTGATGATACTGCGTTGGAGGACTCCTTGATGATTGAGCAGAGAAAGTGCCTCTGCCTCTGCCCTTGCCGCCTTGATCTCCTTTCCCTTTATTCTCCCCCTTTATGTCAGCATCAAGGGTTCGAATGTCTTCTAAGAGACGAGTCATTCCTTGGACAAGCTCGTTGAGTTGACTTTGAGTTTGAGCAATGTCCTCTCAATTTTCTTTGATCAGAGCATCAGATTGAGCTTCCCTTTGTTGGAGGATGGCTAGAATATTGTCAGTCTGCTGGCCTTGGTTGACATAAAATTATTTGAATTCTCGTACGGTAGTTTGCAGATTGATGAAGCTCTCCATCATAAGTTTATTCTGAGTTTCTTGAGTGCTTTGTAAGACAAGAGCAACATCCTAGTGTCTTTTGGCTGCGAGAAAGTGGATCTCATCCCTGTCCTTTATGCTGTTAATCATTTCCTTGATGATCTCCTTAAGCTTCTTTGTGAGCTCAGAGCTTAGGGTGGTTGGGAGACTATTTGTAGCACTGATCATTGTTTTTAATCTCATTTGAATGAGTTCAGTGTGTTCTTTAAGACTATCATCGATTTCCTTTATCACTTTCTTGGACATTTCTGACAAATCGATTTTGGTGGGCAGTTCTGAAAGAAGTTCATTGAGTTAGGGAATGTGTGAAGGAGGGGGTGTTCTCTTGTATTGATCTTGTAATGAGTAGAGGGCAAGATCAAGGTTGAAGTATTCATTTGTGGATGAGGAGGGAATATCGGATGGAGGGGCCTGTATTTGGGTGTCTGGAGTAGGTGGCTCTACGATTTGAGCGAGGGACTCTTAGATGGGGTTAGAGTCAGTAATCGTAGAGTTGAGAAAAGTTGGGATCAATATGAAGTTAGGCACATTTGGTTCATCAGTTATAGAATTTTGGAATTCTGCAACTGGGAATTGATTTAGTGGATTAAGAGCCACTTCCAACCAGCTTGGAAATTCATAAAATTGGCTAAAAAAAGATAGTGGATAGTGATTAACTCCGAAAAAGATTGGGATAGATAATACCTTATGCACAACTCTTGAAGAGGGACCAAATGTGATGAGCTATTTGGCAAAGTTGAAGTTGCTTGGAAATCCATAAGCCAACACAGAGATGGCTGGATATCCTCTGAAGCTCCAGAACATGTAATTCCAGGAGTTTAGAATTTGAGCTTGATGAAAAGGCATCATGGGTAAATAGGAGAACAGCTGATTGTAGTTAGCTTTCTTGTACCCATCATAACCCACAACGATGATCTCGACCTCATCATCTTCGTCCTCTTCTCTGTCTTTGCTCAAGGATTCCACTACCTCAATGATTTTTCTTTGTTCTTACTCTGGTTCTCTCTCAATATTTTTAGGAGCAGCTTCTTCTGTTATGGGGATATCATGAGGCTCCCCCTCAACATGATCATCCATTTGCATTTCCAGTGGCTCCCCTTCATCCAGAGCACTTTCTAGGGTGAGAACTTTATATAGCTCCCCCTCAGCTTGAGCAATGTTTTCTTGTCCAGCTTTGAATGGCTCCTTCTCAGTAGCTATTCGTTTAACTTCCTCCTTTAAGTCCTTTTCATTGACAAGAATGTATTTCTTGACAAGTTTTCTTCTGGACTTTTTAGGTAGAAGAAGTGTGGTCTCAATTCTTCCTTCAGTTTCAGCTCTGAACTGTTGATCAGCCAGAGTCTCTGGTGCAGCAACTTTTTTGGGAGAGGAGTCCAATCTGGTCTCTATCATAGGTAGAGACTCTACGATCGAGGAGACAGATGGCCTCTTGGGCTTGTGACTATTTTTGTTCTTCTTCAGCAGCTGTGAGATGGTAGCTCTGTCTTCATCTGCCTCAGCCTGCTATTCTTTTCTTCTTAGGATTCTTAGAGTCTCAATGATAGAAGACTCTATAGGCATATCAATGGTAGACCCTTGTGGTTCTTCTGCCATTCGAGCCTTTAGCTTCCTTTTGCCCTTGCTTTTTCTGACCAGGGCAGAGGGTTCTTCTTTATTAGTTTCTCCTTCATCTTCTTCAGTCTCCCTAACCACGGACATATTTCTCAAAATTCCGGACTCTTTTGCATCACTTGTCCTCCCATTGGATTCAGACATTATTCGTACATTTTTAGCTGGATTCCTTTTCCAGTTCTCGAATAGTTGTTGGGTCATTCGTCTGTTTGGATTGATTGATTCTCCTTCATCATCCCCTATCTTATCGCCCAAAGTAAACTGTAGGATGATGCTGATGAATCGCCCGTAGAGCATCTTCCCAAAGTTCTTTGAATTCTTTGAGCTGAGAATCCACTTCCCAATCCATTCAAGCAACAGGGCTCCATAGTTAAGCTGTATCCCATAACTAATGGCTGTCATGAGCTTGAGTTGTACTTCATTTACAGAATCGTGGCTTGAGCAATTGCAGCATATACATTTTCCAATAATGTCTGCCATAAATTTGTACCTCTGAGGAAACTCATTTTTCTTGTATACTTTGACAGTGGGGAATTTTTTGTGATGCATCCTTTTAAGTCGTTCGTGAAAATCTATGCCATCTATGAATGAATATCCTTGAGATTTGAAACCTAGGGTTTGGTTGATGTCCTCAGCCTTCAGCTTGATTTCTACGTCCCTGACCCTCGTCGTGATGACATCATTCTCGAACACACCATTTTTATAGAATTCTTTTATTAGCTCAAGGTAGATTATAGTGCTCGTACCCAGAGCTTCTTCGAGACCAACCTTCTTTATCAATGATAGAGTTTTGTGAAATTTGGGTTCAGCTATTTTGAACTCATCAAAGCAGAGTTTGTAGCCCGAGATGACGTTGGAGGCTGCCATTGATTCCTTTGCAAGGAGTATGGTTGATTAAGCTTTTTTGAGAGTTAGGATTTCTACTTGTAGAGAGAAAAAGAGAAACAAGCTTTTGAACTTCTGATTTCAAAAAGGCATTTTCAAACTGTACTTGTAACTTCCCTGTCTCCATTTTGCTTAGTGGGGCAGGTGTTAAATTTTGCTTGGTTCTACGAATTTGACTGAGGAGAGTTACACTGATTTGTCCTTAACATCTGACGTGTCCTTTGGGAGGACTACGATTGTTGAGGTATCCTTTATAATTGTTGAGTCTGCTCAACAATCGTCGAGTCTGAACTGCGATTGTTGAGTCTATTTAGCAATCGTCGAGTCTGAATTGTGATCGTTGAGTCTGTTCAGCAACCGTCATGTCTGCTCAGCAATCGTCGAGTCTGAACTGCAATCGTTGAGTCTGTTCAGCAACCATCATGTATGTTCAGCAATTATCGAGTCTGAACTGCAATCGTTGTCTTCCATGTCACTGCAACTCTACGATCGTGAATTTCCCTTAATCATGTCCACGATTTCGAACACAGTCTTTGTATCTGTATGGTTAGCACAAACTAGAGCATATATTTCATGTTTGTAAATTAAGCATGCCTAGCTCACTTATTAACTTGTTAAACCTGGATTCATCTAGAGGTTTTGTAAAGACATCAGCAAGTTGATTTTTAGTAGGGATATATTGTAAAGATATGGTTCCATTTTACACAGGATCCCTAATGAAATGATACCTTATTTCTATATGCTTAGTCCTAGAATGCATGACAGGATTATGAGTTATTGCTATGGCACTTGTGTTATCACAGTGAACAGGTATGGATTTGAATTCAAACCCATAGTATGCTAGCTAATTTTTCATCCATAGGATCTGAGCACAACAGCTGGCAGCAACAATGTATTCAGCTTCTGCAGTTGAAGTAGATATCGAGTTTTGCTTCTTGCTGAACCAGGACATAAGTCTATTTCCTAGTAACTGACAGGTGCCACTGGTGCTTTTTCTATCTATTTTGCAGCCTACAAAATCAACATCTGTGTAGCCTATTAGTTCAAATGAGGACTCCTTAGGATATCAAAGCCCTAAGTGAGGTGTCCCTTTGAGATACCTGAAAATCCTCTTTACGGCAGTTAAATGTGATTCTTTAGGATTAGCCTGAAATCTAGCACATATGCATGTTGCAAATATTATATCTGGTCTATTGGCAGTTAGATATAAAAGAGAGCCTATCATTCCTCGGTATTGAGTTATATCAATGTTTTTACCTTTTTCATCTTTGTCAAGCTTGGTTGCAAGAGTAATTGGGGTTTTCATGGGAGAGGTTGATTTCATGCCATACTTCTTAAATAAATCTTTAATGTACTTGGCATGGTTTATGAAGATTCCTTCATCAGTTTACTTTACTTGCAGTACAAGGAAGAAATTCAGCTCGCCCATCATGCTCATTTCAAACTTGCTCTGCATAAGATTGGAGAATCTCTTGCATAACTTTTCATCAGTAGATCCAAAAATGATGTCATCAACGTATATTTGAACTAATAAGACTTTATCTTTATGCTTTCTAAGAAATAGTGTTGTATCTACTCTACCTCTAGTGAACTCATTTTTAATAAGAAAGTTAGTTAGTGTTTCATACCATACTCTAGGTGCTTGTTTAAGACGATATAAGGCTTTATCTAATCTATAGACATAATTAGAAAGAGATGGATTGATGAGACTTGGAGGTTGCTCTACATAGACTTCTTCTTGAAGTTCACCATTCAAGAATGCACTTTTGACATCCATCTGAAAGACCTTAAATTTCATGTGAGCAGCAAAGGCAAGGAATATTCTGATGGCTTCTAGTCTGGCAATAGGTGCAAATGTCTCATCGTAGTCAATGCCTTCTTCCTGAGAGTAGCCCTTGGCCACTAGTCTTGCCTTATTTCTGGTTATTAGTCCATCTTCATCCATCTTGTTTCTAAAGACCCACTTGGTTCCAATGACAGGATGATTCTATGGTCTTTATACCAATCTTTATACTTTGCTTCTTTCGAACTGATTAAGTTCTTCCTGCATGGCTTCTATCCAGCTGGAGTCTTCCATAGCATCCTCTATCTTTTTAGGTTCCATTTGTGACAGGAAGCTTAGATAAAAACATTCATTTTGGGTGGCAGCTCTTGTTTTGACTCTTGCACTCAGATCTCCAATGATTAAATCTTGAGTGTGATCTCTTACCCATCTGCTTCCTGTTGGGACATCTGTCCTGATGCCTTCTTGTCTGAGGTCTTCAAGATCTATATCTGTTTCTTTATGTGGAGGTTCATTGTCTTGTATAGGCCTCTCTATGATCTCATTTCCTTGCTCAATGATTTCACTATCTGGAACTATGACTGTAGTGTTGAGCTCGATGACCTCATTCGTAGTGTCTAAATTGTCGGTCGTAGTGTCTTGTAGCACTGTTTTGTCTAAGTTTGTTTTATCAAAGATGATGTGAATCGAGACTTCAACACTTAGTGTCTTCTTGTTGAACACTCTGTAGGCCTTACTGTCTGTGGCATATCCAAGAAAGATTCCTTCGTCTGACTTGGGTTGAAACTTTGTCAAATACTGCTTTCCATTGTTGAGAATATAGCATGCACAAATTAATACATGAAAGTAGCTAACACTTGGCTTTCTTCCTTTCCACAGTTCGTAGGGAGTCTTCTTAATCGTAGAGTGTATCAGTGATCTGTTCTGAGTGTAGCATGCAGTGTTGACAGCTTCTGCCCAGAAGTACTCAGGCAGATGAGTTTCTGCTAGTAGAGTTTCTCCAGCCTCTATTAGTGTCCTATTCTTTCTTTCAGCTACTCCATTTTGTTGAGGAGTTCATGGGGCTGAGAAGTTGTGACTGATGCCATTATCTGTGCAGAACTAGTCCATTTTAGAGAAGTCAAACTCTCTGCCATGATCACTCCTTATAGCCTTAATTTTCTCCTCTTTCTCGTTCATTACTAGTTTGAACATCTTGATCAGTTGAGAGCTTGTTTCATCTTTCGAGGTCAGAAAGAATACCCATGTGAATCTGGTGTAATCGTCGACTATAACCAGTGAGTATTTCTTCCCTCTGAGGCTCGTTGTTGGAATTGGCCCAAATAGATCCACGTGGAGCAACTGCAGGGGCTTGTCAATTGAGTTGGCAGTTTTGCTCTTGAATGAGCTTCTGGTCTGCTTTCCAAGTTAACAGACATTACACGGCCTTTCTTTAACGAAGTTGAACTTGGGTAAGCCTGCAACTAGATCTTTTGAAGCTCATTTGGACATGCTTTTGAAGTTGAGATGAGATAGTCTTCGATGCCATAGCCAGCTCATTTCTTCAGATGCTTAAGCCAGAAAGAATATTGTCTCGTCTGAACTTAGTTGTCCAAGATTTACTGTGTAGACATTTCATTCTCTTGTTTCGATTAACTTTACAGCAGATGTCTTTAGGTCTCAGACTTGACATTGATTGTTGACGAATGTTACTTAATGACCCTTGTCACAGAGTTGGCTAATGCTTAGAAGATTGTGTTGTAATCCTTCCACATAGGCCACTTTACTGAAGGATACTGCGCCATTTCCAGCTGAGCCATATCCTCTTGTCTTTCCAGAGCCGTTGTCTCCAAAGATGACTGAGGGACCCTCCTTCTCTATATAGTTAGACAGAAGGGCTTTGTTCCTAGTCATGTGCCTTGAGCATCCACTGTCCAGATACCAGGTTGTGATTGTGGAGCTCTTTTCCTGTGGTAACATTAAACCTTCATTTTGGTGCCCATACTTGCATGGGTCCTACTTTGTTAGTACCCTTGTGGACCCAAATCTGCTTGATTTTAGGTCTCATATGCATGGAATTAATGACATTTTGCAGCCTTGTGGCCAACTTTGTAGAACACAAAACATCTAATATGATGCATGTTTGTGTGTGTGTGAGAATTCTTCTTCCATTTGGACTTTTGTGGATCTTTAGTTATTCTTCTGTTAAGCTAATTTTCCTTCTTCCATGTGTCCTTGTGTTTCATGATTTGTGAAGAGTGTACCTTACCTCTACTGTACCTTCCCAGTTGGTTCGTAGAGTTGGTCTTACTTGACTCTACGATCCTTCGAGGTTGGTGAGTAGTGGCTGGGTTACTCTTCTCTTTTCTGAAACCCAGGCCGGCATGAGATCCCTTACTCCTTGGAATATGGATTGAATCATTAGAGCAGGGTTTGACTGGCTTATCCTTTTGTGAGGATTTCACAAATATAATACCTTTACTAAAACTTGAGGCATTACTAGTGCTAGTTTCCTTTACTTTTTCCACACATGGCTCTAAGGCAGATTCCCCAAAGCCTAAACCTATTTTGTCAGAGACACTTCTCTGGCTAGAGATTAGGGAGTCCATGGATGAAGAGGATTTATTCCATGTAGAGATTGTCTTTTCTAGTTCCTCAATTTTAGAGGTTAGACTTGACTCTCTTTTTGTATTGAGCTCATTGGTCTGTTTCAAGAGCTTATTCTCTCCTTCAAACTTAGAGAGAGAATCAGTACTTAGAAGAGCTGTTTCCAGTTCTTCTTGAAGTTTTTCTTTCTTCTTTTGAAGAAGTGAATAGTCTTTAGTTAGAACTCTAAACCACTCCATGTATTGATGCAGATCAGATGTTATACCACGCAGTACAGTTCTTAAATCATCAATGTCTACATCAGGAGAGTTGAAGTCAAATACCTCATCTATACTTACTTCATGTATATTGGAGTTCTATTTGTCCTTTGTATTCTTGGCCATCAGGCAAAGATTTGCCATTTGAGGATCTTCATCATCTTCAGATTCTGGAGTTGAGTCATTGTTTGATTCACTCCACGATCCTCTAGTTACAAGGCCTTTGTCTTTCTTCTGAGGCCTTTTGTTGCCTTTATATTCCTTCTTTGAATGTGATTTCTTCTTTAGTTCTTCTCTGAGAGGTTTGTTGCAGTTAGCAATAAAGTGGCCAGGTTTCTTGCAATTGTAGCATAGATCATTCATTTACTTCTGGCTGCTGTAGTTGTTGATTTTCTTTGGCTTGCTGGTTTTTCCTTGCCGCATGAACCTTCTGAGTCTCTTTACCAACATTGCAAATTCCTCATCATCATCTTCATCATAGTCAGAGTCAATTTCAGTGTTGACCTTGGAGGTGCTTTCTGTTGCTTTGAGAGCAACACCCTTATCCTTCTTTCTTCCTTCAGATAGAGTTTCTGCTCGTTGAGTCAGCTCCAGTTCGTATGTAAGAAGGTTGCCATATAACTGTTGAACGGTCATCTCACGGAGATTCTTTGACTCTCTAATAGCAGTGGTTTTGGCATCCCACTTGCTTAGTAAGGCTCTCATGAATTTTATGATTAGATCTTTGTTTGGATAGATCTTTCCATAGGCTCGTAGAGAGTTGAGCAGAACGTTGAATCTCTCGTAGGTGGCAGTGACGTTTTCTCCTTGAATGTGTGCAAACATTTCATATTGACTTCTTCCGTTCCTTCATGCATGATGAGCAGTGCTTCCCAAACCTCCTTTGTTGTTTTGTTGTCGACCACATTTTCGAACAGATCATCTTCTAAGGATTGAAACAAAATGTTCTTGGCCTTTTTGTCGAGTTGAACAGCTCTCTTCTCGTTGTCTTTCCATTCTCCTTTGACCTTGATCTGTATTCTGTTTGGATCATCTGTAGTTGGTGCAAGCTTTGTAGGAACATAGGGCCCATTCTAAACAGTTTCAAATAGATCTTCATCTATTGAATCCATGTAAGCTTGTATCCGAACTTTCCAGTTGGCGAATTTATCTTTGTTGCACATAGGTGGCTTGCTGCCTCAAGCTTTGTAGGCTATATAATAGAACCTGCTCTGATACCAATTGTTAGTTCTCGAAGGCACAATAGTTATCTAGAAGTGGGGTTGAATTGATATTTAAAAATCTTTTCTTTTTACTTTGTCAGTTTTGACAATGATTTAAGCATAGTGGAATTAAGGTTTGTTTGATCTCCCTTTTAGATAGTGAGTTAATGAGAGTGAGGAAGTTATAACAGTTATAGAAGTTATAGCAGTTAAAGCAATTATAGCAAGAATGAAATAGACACAGATATTTTAAGTGGTTCAGAGCACTTAAAGCTCCTAGTCCACTCTTCTACTCCTCGAGTAGGAAATCCACTAAGGATGTCTTTTACACTTTCTGAATCTCACAGATTCCTTTTAGACCAACAGTCTAGAAACTTCTTAGTTCACTCTTGAACTCTTCAAGTCCAGTAGACTTGGTTCTTCACAGTTCACTTTAGAACTCTTCAAGTCCTTCTGACTTGGAACTTCTTACTTCACTTATTTGACTATTGCTGAGTTCTTGATTGGTGCTACTCAGTTGCCGATAAGATCTTGTTTGAAAGAACTGAGTAGTTGTGCAAGCTTTCTCTTTTCCTTAGATCGTAGAGTTGAGCATTGAATATTCTTATTTTTTTTTTGTTTAATTGCTTGCTTAATTTAATCATCTGCATATGTCTTGCATATATGTGATCTTTGAAATTTTCCCGTTGAATTCATCCGTTGAAGCATTTAATGCGTTTAATGTTTCTGAACTTTGATGAAGACTTTTCTACATATCTTCTGAATTGCATTCTGGCCCACTGACATAGCAGACTGCTTTCTCACCTAACACCTGAAAAGGTGTTTTCCTCTATCCCATGGTCCTTTCCTTAGCTTCTTTAATACGTCTCTTTGTTGCATACTAAGGATATTTTTATGTCGTTGGTACTGGTGATTACTTCAACGTTTGTAACCTATTCCACATTTGTTAAGATTTTATCTTTGAACAAATGATCAAGGCCCACATCTTCTGACACAGCCAGATGATACTCTACGATTCTAATCGTGGTGTCTTGCCACCTTGGTGCTGGACGCAAGCAAACGAGAGCACTACGATTTCTCTTAAGAACGGGCACACTACGATCTTCACTTACTTGTTTCGCAGACTCTACGTTTCCGAGAACACACTACGATCTCTGAGTTGGCTTCAGCAAATGTCTGGACCATTCTACGATATCTGAGTTGGCTTCGGCAAACGTTTGTACCACTCTACGATCTCTGGAGAGGCTCTTCAAGGTAGTCATACTACAATCCTTGATGCTCTACGATTTTTCCTTGGCTTCTGCAGACTTTTGCTCAGCTCATTAAATAGCAAATTTGATTAAAGACAATCTATTACATTTTCAAGATATAGATCAACCTAAAATCTTTGATCTCTTTATCTATACATTCATTTACAGAATGATGAACATTGAAAGCTTAGATCAACCTAACAATTTTGATCTATCACTAAGTCCTTATACATATATTCCTTGAAGGACTTCACATATAATCATGAATGATTACTATAAACATCAAATCAAGATATGCATTCTTCCAACATGCTTCTTTGAAAACAAATAGAAATTTATGTTTGGATCAAATGACGCTTCTGATTAAGCAAATATGTAAAATATGCACAGTTATAAAAGTTCAAGTAACTTTTATGTTTTCGAAAGATGCTTCTTGAGTAAGAAGATAAGTTAATTTTAGCTTTAGCTCAAAAATGCTTCTGTTTAAGCAAATATATAATTTTAATGCAATTTATAAAGAATTATTAACTCATTAAAATAAAGAGTGTTTTTCTATGGATCAAATAAAATTGTTTCTCAGATAATCTTTTACAAGTATTATAAGAATGATTTTTATGTATTAATACTTGTATATATAAAAAGAATCAATCAATTTAAATAATATTTATCAAGTATAATAATTAAATCAGTTAAGCACAAACTAATATAGCAAATATTATTATTTAACTCGGATAATATATAAGAATATTTATCTATTATTGTTTAACTAGGATAATATATAAGAATATTTTATCTATTATGTGAAATTTTATAAATAATGTCACTTAGTACTATAAGGAATCGTACGGTTCGAATTCCTCTTGGTAGATGTGTATCTCTCAGAGCCTTGCAAGCGTCCTAAGTACGATAAAATTTATAATTTTCACAATTGATATTTATATAAATATTTTCAATAGATCACTACGATTCTCAAATCCAGTTCGGATGACTCCCCTTTTTGGAGGAATATTTCAGTGTCGTTTTGAGTTATCAAGTGTCGTATCTATTTTACGATATTTATATAAATAATGTCGATAAAAGGTTACTGAAGACTATAAGGAATCGTACGGTTCAAATTCCTCTCCATAGAGGTGTATCTCCGTAGCCTTGCGTCGCCCAAGTATCCTTTTATTTGACAAATAGATGAAATATAGATATATAAAATTGTGTATAACAATGTATATTCATAAATCTATATATAAATAAAACAAGTAAGAAATAACTCAATAGAAGTAAAACTCAAATGACTTATCTCAATATTTGGACCAATTTTCTCTTCTAAAATAATCAGAATTTTTGTAAGAAGAGATATAAAGCTTTTTAGAGAAAATGTAGGCAAGGAGAGTATGCTTTGCTTTTCACTAAATTGGTAAAAAACAAATGAATGAAATACTCTTTATTTATAGATTTTTGAAGTCGAGGGCAAAAATATAATTTATGAAAATTGATTTTGAATGCACAGTTCAGATGATGCATTTTTTAATTGAACGGTCCAGATGAAAAATATTTTTGCACGTAAGGATTAACAATTCCGCCCGGGCAAAATTTTTTCAACTTAGTAATTAATGAGAACATGTTTTGAAGTCAAAAGAGATGCCAACTCACACACGTTTTAGTCCCAAATTAAGTGCCACGGTTTTAAAAACATTTTGCCAACACATGCATATAAGATTCATGTATGATTTATATAATATACTCATATATATATATATATGGGGAAGTTCAAAAGCATAAGTTTTAAATAGCATAATTCCTTAAGTAACATAACTATTTAAAAGCCAAAACTCAGCCTTCCTTCCGCGTATTTTTTAAAAAACCCAAACTATTCCTTCTCTCTTCTCAGTTCTCTTCTCTCTCCAAATAATAAGCCCTAGCTTCACTCTTCTCCCCCAAATGATTCTCTAAGATTTGCGATTTAGGAAAATCACTGAGAATCACAACCTATTTCGCTGTGCCCTAGCTTCTCTAAGGATCTCTCTTCTTAACTGAAGCTTCTCTAAGATTCGCGATTTAGGCAAAGCAGGTATGAACAAATGCAATAGATTCTGATTTCTTTTTCTTTCTAATTTTGTTGTGATGATATATAATAGATTTCGATTTCTGGATGAAAACAGAGTTTTGGTTGAAGTTTATTCAAAAAACAGTATTTGGATTATATGGGTATTGATGGGTCAATTCTTGCTTCTTGATTTCTGTTGATTTTTGATAAGGGTCTGTTGATTAGGTGATTAAGTTAATTCTTCCTTCTAATTTTTCTGTGATGATATGTAATATATGTTATTGTTACTGGCTTTTACATAATCGTGTTTGTGTTATATTGTTTTGGCTCTTTTTTTTCATTCAGTCTGACACGGTTCTAATGATTCTTTCTCAATCTCATGTTTTTTCTAGCTGGTATTCAGTGAACATTTCTTCTTGTTAATTACGTGGACATATCCATACATATAAACAATTTACTTTCCTCTGGGGTTACATTGAATGCTTGTATAGCTTTGTCTCTAGTTGTTATAACAAGTTATCATAATAGTGAGTGGAACTGCAAAATATTTCGGAAACCATCTCAACTTTTTTCTCAACCACTTTGACAAAATGGTAGTTTGTTCATCAACTTAATTAACAGTTGTACAAAATGCTTGTATAGTGAGTGTTGAAATGTTGTTGAAATTGTTGAAATATTCTGTTGAAATGTTGTTGAACCCTAAATTTTCTTTGCAGTGTTGTTGAAATTGAGATTTTTTATGATAGTTTGCTAAATTTGAAACTTCATTATATTAATTGTTTGTCCGTTAATGTTAATTACTGCCTATTTTGCAGATCTAAGTATATACAATTGTTAAATTGTATTATTGAGTTATATAAACTTGTTAGTTGTTCATCTCATTATAGTTGATTAATTGATTGGGGTTGGTTCTGTTGGTATTGGTATTGATTCTTGTTGTGATATATGTGGATTGCCTTATGTCTTAATATTGTCATATTTGTTATATTCGACGGAATTCCCGACGAAATTCTGTCAGAATAAAGCAATTGCAACACCTTCTTTATTATATTAATGTATAGTTATTAGTTTCTCAATACTAAAATACAATTTAAATAAATTGAATTATAAAATATAATACAAATTAAATAAAATAAAATAAAAATTGACTTAATTTAATTTAATTTAAGATAATAAAATTTAAATAAATTAATTAATACTAAATTATATTATATAATGTAATATAATATAATATAATAAAATCAAAAATTAAATTTAAATTTAAAATAAAATAAAAAATTTGATTTAATTTAATATAATTAAATTAAATTTAATTAATTTAACATTATACAATTTAAATAAATTAAATTAAATTAAATAATATAATATAATACAAATTAAATTTATTTAAAATAAAATTTTAATTTAATTTAATTAAATTAAATAAAAAATTAACTTAATTTAATTTAAGATAATATAATACAAAATAAATATAATTAAACTAAGTATCACTTACTTAGTTAAATAAAATCAAAATAAATAAATAAACTAATTAAACTGAATAACACTTAATTAGTTAATTTTTATCATTGTATGAGATGCGACAGAGGGCAGTCCGGGCTAGGGGTGAGCATTCGGTTATAACCGAACCGAAATGTCTATTCGCTTATAACCGAAAACCGAAATATCGACAAAACAACTATCCGAAATGCTAACCAAATTTTAGAACTAATCATTATTTATCAATCACCAAATTACCGAATTCACATTCGATAATTCGGATAATAACCGAATAGACATTTGATTAAAATTAAGCATGAAGCAACATCCAACATAAACATTAAAAAAAAAAAACCTAAATCAAAAATAATTAATAATTAATAATTATTTTTAAAAAATATTACAATTCTTTATTCGGATACCGAATAGTACATTTTTAAAACCGAACCAAAACCGAATATTGAATAATAATTCGGATATAACCGAAATTCCAAAAAAAAATCAAACCGAAATAATTCTGTTAAAATGGTTCGGTTCGGTTGCCTGAGTTCTTGCTTTTAACCGATTTTTGCTCACTCCTAGTCCTGGCAGTAGAAGAATCTCCCAGACTATATATACGACAAAGATCAAATACCGTGAAGATCGAGATCTGACATGGGCTTCCATGTGTACGTATTGGGATGATGCTGCCTTCAAGACCAAGTCCGAGCAGATGAAGAAGAATCGAGGCCAGCTACGGGTTGTACATACTTCTTGCTCGCAGTCGTTACAGGAGGTTAAGTCGGTATGTATTTATATTTAGTTTAGTTTAATATTAAACTCCTACTATAGTAAAGTAAGGTAATATTAATTAATGTACATGATTTAGGCCATGTGGAGTAGCTTGGGCCGACCTCTTACTATGATGGAGTTCTGGATAGAGTTCATACGCCGAAGGATTCTACTTCGGGGTCGACGATGTCTCCAGCAGCACTAGCTATACGGGTAATACATTTACTATAATCTTTGTAATTTAGGATCATATTACGTAATTTATAGGATGATACAAAGTTAACTCACATGTACAGATATTAAATTATAGGACCGGTTTGAGAAGCTCTGCAGCCAGCGTATAGCAGAGTTGCAGGCTGCTAAGGGCGATGCTGAGACGGCTGATTCCACCATCCCTCCGCCCGAGATTAGTTTATCTCAGTATGAGGAGACATGTGACGCCCCCAAAATAGGTATGCATAACCCATTCTGAGTCGCCAAATACATAGTACATAATATAAATACAAACTTAATTATACAAATATCGTGTAACATAAGCTGAGAGTTTTAATACGAATATTGTCTTCTAGACAATATCCAAACTTAAATGGAGTCCTCATTACAATTATTATCACACCATTTTATAAAATAGTGAGGACTACTACAGCCACCATCTCGGACCGCCACTCTATTCCCCGACTAGTCTCGGCTACGTTCTCATTTCCTGAAGAGAACAATGAAAGCAAAAGGGTGAGCTCAACTAGCCCAGTAAGAAATATTATGACTAAGATAACGCATAATAAATTATCGTTAGCCTTCAACAGTGTTAAACTGGTAGAATCCATGCATTACGGGCCAACGATAGTATTAGTATCACATCCACGAATCATCCATGCACTACGGGCCAAGGATATTCGTTATTATCACCAGTGGTCATGATCATGCCAACAACTGTCTATCAATGCACTACTGGCCAATGAGGACTTTTACCACATCATTTGTAATATTACAGGTCATGATTATACCAATACATATTTCCTGTTCATAATCATACCAATCAACAGTCCATCTATGCATTACGGGCCAAAGATGACTTTCATCACAATATAAGCATGAGGATGATGACAATGATATAAGAATTCAATTAAATGAGAGCAAGGATAAATTTTAAAGATTTATAATTCAATTTATCTAGAATTCAATAATGTCCAAATTGTCAACATGATACTGCTTTGTGGAGTAAAATTCAAGAATAATATTGTATCAAAAATAATTTGGACATAAAAGAAATTATTTTTTGTCATAAATAGTACCCTGGGTGAATAGTACCCGATTGAATAATACCCCATGAATAGTACTTCGGGAATAGTACCCCGTGAATAGTACCTCAGCATGAAAAGATTAAAAATTAACAAAAATGTTCAGAATAATATTTCCGTGAAAAGATACTAGATGAAGCACAAAGTTCAAGGATATTCTACTAATTTTAAGGAGTATAGAAACAAAATTTATCAACATGAGTGTAGAATTAGGAATACGAAACGGAATAATATTACTTACATACTACAGAGTATAGAAGAAAATATTATTTCATACGAATACTGAACAAAAATAATATCCCTTACCTTAAAAGGAAAGTACTTCTGACTGGTAGGGCGGGGATATTCTTGAAGAAAACTTATATTGTTTTCTATGCTCAACGCTTCCATAAACTCAAAAGAAATACGCTCAATATTATTGAAGAAGAATTCTCTAATTCTGGTGTTATTTTTAATTCTAAACTAAGCATCTTATTTATAGGAAAATGGAAGGATACTATTTAAAAATAAAAATCACGGGCAAACCGTAAACAAATTCACGGGCGCGCACCGGCGAAAAATTTTGATTTTACTATTCATTACTGTGTAATAAAATATTTTAATAAAACAAAAACTTTAAATAAAATATAATATATTCTATTTATAATCTAATAAAACAAAACTTATAATATATATATATATACACACACATCAGTACATCACCCACCACCACCACATTTTCCACTCACCACACATTCCCTAACACACATGCACACACACACGCTCACACACATTTTATATATATATATATATACTTTATAACTTCCTACCGATTATTTTAAAAAATGAGTAAGTGGGGGTCCATGTAATAAGCGAAATTTATAACAAATAATTCATAAAATCTCCTATATTTATCTCAATTCACTTGGCTTCACATTTTTAAACAAAAATTATTCATCAATAATATTATAACTTGCAATATTAATAACCAGATCATTCTCAGGAAAGAGGGGGCTTTCCGATAAGGATTTCTCATTATTGGCGCACAATTAGTTGACCAAACCCTTTTCCTCGGCAGAACTTTCTAGACATCGTCAATAATGCAAATAATAATATGAATAACTTTGTCGTCTCAATTATTAATTTAATAATATAAAATATTATGCAGATGATACTGTGACAATAATTAAATCAATAATGTGAGATACTATGCAACAATTATTATAGCAATAATTGTGTATAACTGAGTGACTTCTCACGTAAGCATCAATAATCAATACCATATGCTACTATGCAACCACGCGTATCTCTTTACTTTTATCACCGAGTATTTCAACAGTTAATGGTAAAGCTTTTGCCGTTATTTTTATAAAAAGATATTTCTGTCATTTTTTAACTCCGACAATAATTCCGTTGTGGGGTCCAATTATTGTGCCGTCGTACAAATATTCCCTGTTAAAACGAATATTTCCCGACCAATCGAATATTTTATAACAACTTGCTTACTTTCCAAAATTTATAAATATTACCCATAACTATAACATTATATCAAATCTACACCATAATATTCAAAAATATATTTCAAGAAAAATTAATCTTTATTCATAAAAGTTGGGGTCTTACTGAGATTCATTTTCTTTGGGTCGCGTCGGGATACTCCCACTACTACCACTCTTGGCCTCTGTGACGAGTCTTTGGGGTTTGTGAGGATACCATCCTATACACTGTCTAGAGGTATAATATTTTAGTTTATTTCTTATTTATGAAGAAAGTAAACTTAATTATAATATTATTTATGTTATATTTTTTTGTAGGCTCTAGCCAGCGTCTGCGTCTGAAAACCCCCGTGGGACCATCACATACGGGTGCTGGCTTAGACAATACTTTGTTCTAGCGGGCTGTGGCTGCGGTGTCAGAGAAGTTTGAGGCGAATCGACTATTTCGTCATCGGGACCTGCCCAGCCGTTCTCTCCTCCATCAGCTTACGCAGGACGTTGTTGTTAGTGCCACCATCGATAGTACAGGTATCCCTATGGAGCAGTTTGCCACTATACGAGACGAGATTGTTCGGATGGTGGTTATCTTACTACTGGACGCGTTTGGGCCGATGTTGAGTCAGCCCTCGACTACTCAGGTATACTATTCATTTTAAATTCAAGTATATATTTTGCATGTTATGTAATTTTCATTTAATTAATTATATTTAATTGTATTATATGTATGGACTAATGAGTTACATTATATTGTATCAACAGGGTGACGAGCGGGCTAACGATGCTGAGCGATTGGACTACGACGGCCCGTGACTTAGTTTTGTAGATGATTTGTACATATTTACTTAGTTTTTAGCTTGTACATATTTACTTAGTTTTTAGCTTAATGTGATGTAAATTTATATAGTTTAGTTGATTTTTGATGTATTGTAGCTTTTAATTAACATTACTTTAATATGATATATTTACATTAGTTTAAATGCATATTTGATATACTTTAGTTGATTAGAACTTTAGTTTAACGTCATATTCATGTTGGCCTAGGTAATTCATATTCATGGTCTTGGAAATATTATTATTGTTGGCCTTGGATTATAGTTATGTTTTATGTGCTGTTGGAAAAAAATAGGTTTATAGGTACAAAAAATATGGGTTATTACCCTGGATATTGCCAAAACAGTATAAATATTAAAAATAAAGGGATAACCTAGACGGAATAACACTATCCTCGATGAAATTTCATCGAGATTAAGCTCCTTCTATTTTTTAATGGGATGTCATGTGGAAGGTTTAGACTCGACAGAATATTCTTGACGGATATAATTCAGTCGATACTATCTTAATATCGACCGAATATTCCGTCGAGGTTAGGTCAGTCGAGGATATATATCTCCGACTAAAAGATTGACGAACTTAATTTTGACGTGTTTATATCCAACTGAATTGCCGACTAAATATTCCGTCAGAATTAAGCATAATCTCGACGAATTATACTTAAATTTGACGGAATATTTTGTTGAAAATATCCCTTTTTATTGTAGTGAATTTTAAATTATTCTTATTTTTCCCATTGAAAAGAGAATTATTTGAAATTAAGTTGTCATGTTTATTTTATGTTTGTGTTTGAGCATTACACTTTCATATTATATGCAAAAGTTTATTTTTATAGAATGACCATTTAATTTATGCATATTGTATAATAGTACAGATTACCATGTCGTCATTTAATCCCCTTGCTGTTTTCCTTAAAGAAAATAAATTAATTGGACCAAATTATGTGGACTAGAAAAGAAATCTTGACATTGTGTTGATTGTTGGGGACTACAAGTTTTAACTGACTGAACCTTGCCTGGTTCTTCCAGAAAATGCTACTGTTGCACAAAAGAATAACCATAAGAGGTGGCAAAAGACAGATGATATGACTCGTTGCTATATATTGTCATCTTTGTCAAATATATTACAACACCAATATCAGTCTACTACCACTACTAAAGAAATCTTGGATAGCCTTCATGAAATATTTGTTGACCAGAGTCGTGCTACACGACAGGTTGTGATGAAAACACTTATGAATTCCAAGATGTTCGAGGGATTTTCAATTCGAGATCATTGTTTAAAAATTATTTCTTAATTAAACGAACTAGAAATCCTGGGAGCAATAGTTGATGGGGAAACCCAAGTTGACATGTTGCTAGAGACCTTGCTTGATTTTTTCAATCAGTTCAAACTTAATTACACTATAAATAAAATGTCTTTAACCTTATAATTACAACAGTAAGGTATCGATTATGAGGAAACCTTTTCACCAGTAGCTATGCTTAAATCTATCAGAATACTCTTATCCATTGCAGCTTATTTCGATTACGAGATATGACAAATGGATGTCAAGACTGCTTTTCTTAATGGATATCTTGATGAAGAAATCTATATGAAGCAGCCTAACGGTTTCATAGTTAAAGGCCAAGAAAATATGGTATAGAAGTTGCAAAAGTCCATCTATGGACTTAAGTAAACATCAAGGTCTTGGAATATAAGGTTTGATCAAGCAATCAAATCTTATGGTTTTGAACAAAATTTAGAAGAATCTTGTGTGTACAAGAAGAATAAATATGGGGTGGTGGTACTCTTAGTTCTTTATGTGGATGATATATTGCTTATTGGTAATGATGTGGGAGAATGATCTAGCGTTAAAATTTGGTTGTCTAGTAATTTTGAGATGAAGGACCTAGGAGAGGCTAATTACATTCTAGGGATCAAGCTTTGGCGTGATCGTAAGAATAAAATGTTGGGCCTATTGTAAGACCCCAACTTTTATGAATAAAGAATAATTTTCTCAAAATATATTTTTGAATATTATGGTGTGGATTTGATATAATATTATAGTTGTGGGTAATATTTACAAATTTTGTAAAGTAAGCAAGTGGTTATATAATATTCGATTGGTCGGGGAATATTCGTTTTAACAGGGAATATTCATACGACGGCACAATCATTGGTGGACCCCACGACAGAAGTATTGTCGTAGTTAGAAAACGACATAATTATCTTTTTCTAAAAATAACGGCGGAAGTTTTACCGTTAAACTGTTGAACTACCCAAAGAGTAAAAGAAATACGATGTCTGGCGTGGTTGCATAAGTAGCACACGGTATTGATTATTGATGCTTACGTGAGAAGTCACTCGGTTATACTCAACTATTGCTACAAGAATTCTTTGCATCATATCTCTCATATTATTTATTCGATTATTGTCACATGAGCATCGCATTATATGATATATTATTAAATCAATAATTGAGACGACAAAGTTATTCATATTATTAAATTGCAATATTTACAATGTCTAGAAGTTCTGTCAAGGAGAGGTTTGGTCATCTAATTGCGCGCCAATAAGGAGAAATCCTTATCGCAAAGCCCCATCTTTCCTGGGAACGACCTGGTTGTTAAATATTGTGAGTTATAATATTAATGATGAATAAGTTCGTGTTGATTAAAGATGAATTTGATAGTTCCATTGTGTTGGGATTATTAGTGTTAGTGGAAATCGACATCTATTCCGATGATAATTGATGTCTGGGGGTTATATTGATAAATCGGGTAATTAATCGGATAAATGAGTAATTAATTACTATTAATTCACATGATTATAACTATTTGTTCACATGTGTGTACTATTGATTCACATTCTTGTAATATTAGGGGAGTTGGTGTAAGATTGATAATACTTGCATGACTAAGTTAAAAATAGAGGTATAAATGGAGGTACTTATCTGTAATTCAGTATTTTCACATGATTATAACTATTGATTCACATGATTGAACTATTGATTCACATTATTTACTATTAAGGAGGTGGTGCAAGTTTGATAATACTTGCGGGACTAAATTAAAAATGAAAGAAAAGTTGAAGGTATTGTCTTTGTAATATTTCGAGCCCCAAAACGCGTGCAATTATCGAAACTATATTTTCCTATAAATAAAGCTCATTCTTCCTTCATTTCTCACCAATTCACTAAAGCTATAGAGCAATTATTATAGAGAGAAAGAAGAAGAAATGTCCGCTACCTCTCTACTCCAAAGATCCAGTTTCTTTCTAAGGTAAGGGTATTATTTCTTTTGTATTCATGAAGAGAGCTTCTATTATTCCATTCTTTATTATTATGTTGGAATAACTTTGTCATCACGAAGTCTAGTATACATGGTGAAATTCTTACATTATTCCATTCTTTATTATTCTGTTGGAATATCCTCATGCATGCGGATTCTGCTGAACTGGTTCCATTTTTATTATTACATTTGAATAACTTTTCTGCATGCGGCTCATCGTATGCATGGTGAATGCTTTGTTATTCCATTCTTTATTATTACATTGGAATATCTTGTTTGTGCGGATTACGCTAGACACGGTTCCATTCTTTATTATTCTATTGGAATAACTTTTGCATGCGATTATCGTATGCATGGTGAATTCTTACATTATTCCATTCTTTATTATTCATTTGGAATATCCTCGTGCATGCGGATTACGCATGACCTGGTTCCATTCTTTATTATTCTATTGGAATAACCTGTCTATGTGGATTATCACATGCATGGTGAATGATCCTTCGTATTCATTCATTATTAAATTTTGGAAATGATCTGTCTACGTGGATTACCACATAGCGGGTGAAAATCCATTTGCAGTTTCATATATTCTATGATACTCATTTGGTTAAAGTTTTGTCTTCTATACTCCATGAAATTAGTAGAATATCATGGATATTTGCACTTCATCCAGTATCTTTTCATGGAAATATTCATCTGAGCATTCTTAAATTTTTACTCTACAAAGCAATATCATGTTGACAATTTGAACGTAATTGATTTCAAGATAAATAAACTTAGAAATCTTTAAAATTAATTCTTGAACTTGTTTTATTGAATTATTATGTCATTGTCATCATCCTCATGGTTATATTGTGATGAAAGTCATCTTTGGCTTACGTGCATAGATGGACTTGGTATGATTATGACCATGGATTATTCTATGCATAATCATGACTGTAATGTTATAAATGATGTGGTAAAAGTCCTCGAGAGCTGTAGTGCATTGATGGACAGTTTTTGGTATGATTATGACCAGGGATTATTCGGTATAGTCATGACCATTGATGATTTAATAAATATCCTTGGCCCGTAGTGCAGGGATGACTCGATGATGTGGTTTATTTATTAAGTTGAGTCTCAGCTGATAAAAATTGATGAAAATATTTTAAATCATAGAAGATAGTAGATATCATGCTCTACTTGACTCTTCTAATGGATTGCTTATTCACACTGAGCTTAAACTTGATGTCTATTGTATTTTATCAGTTTAACATTGTTGAAGACTAATGATAATTTATTCTGCATTATCTTAGTCATAATATTTCTTACTGGGCTAGTTGAGCTCACCCTTTCTTTCACTGTTCTCTTCAGGAAATGAGAACGTAGCAGGACTAGTCGGGAACGGAGTGACGGTCCAGATGATAGCATTAGTAGTCCTCACTATTCATAAATATAGTGTGACAATAAATGTAATGAGGACTCCATTGAGTGTGGATATTGTCTAGATGATAATATTCTTATTAAAACTCTTAGATTATGTTTTGTCGTATTTTACACGACTATTGTATAATTAAGTTGTATTTGAATTTGTACCATATATTTGGAGACTCAAGATGGGTGATGTATACCTATTTTGGGGGCATCACAGTTGGTATCAAAGTTTAGGGATATGATCTCTGGCTGAGATGTGAGACAAGAACTAGGAGGGGAGATACGGGGAATTCCTTCGCTAGTATGACCTACCTAACCCTTATTTTGTGACAGTATTTGAAAATGGCATCCGAAAATGTTAAGATAAACAATGAAGCACATGAGACCGTTGAGTCACCACAGATTAATGCCCAGGATAATGTGCAATAGGAAGACAATAATCCTCATGTAAACAATAACACCGATGAAATGGTGAATGATGGGATGTTCAGAGGCTTTATGCACTTCATGCAACATCAGGCGAAAGCGGCTCCTGTCCAAAATGCAGGTGGAAACACTGACAACTCTCGGACGGTCACCGCTAAGCAGTTCAAGGAGCTGGGACCACCGAAGATTTTTGGAGAGCCAAAACCTCTTAAGGCGGAGACATGGATAAAGCAGATCAAAAAGATATTTGATGTCTTGGGATGCTCCGAGGAGCAAAAGGTTCCCTTTGCCACCTTCATGTTATGACGCAGAGGGCGATTCTTGGTGGGAATCTGTAAAGCGTACTCAACTTGCCACACTCAAAATGTCTTGGGAGAAGTTCCAAGAGCTGTTCAATGACAAGTACTTTCTTGAAAGTATTCGTCACATGAAGGAGGTAGAGTTCATCAAGCTTGAGCAAAACAATATGACCGTGGCGCAGTACGAAGCTAAGTTTGCCGAGTTATCTTGGTTTGCGTCTCACTTGGTTAATAATGAGGAGAGAATGACGCGGATGTTTCTAAGAGGTTTGAAACCCGAGATACGTCAATACCTAATTTCTCATAAACTGTGTTTGTATTCAGATGTTATGAATAGGGCTCAGTTATTGGAGCACGATAATGAGTCAACCCAACCAAGAGAGAGCAACCGACAAGTCGATAATACCAGTGGTAGCAGTCATCGAAGCGGTGACAACAAACGTGGAGGGAATCAACATGCCAGAAATGATAATCACTTCGGTGGTAATCATGTCCATGACAATAAGAGTGGACATTTCAAGAAGAGGAGATTCAACAAGGATGGAAAGACGTCAGCACCAGCACCTATTGTTAAGGAAAGAGAACGACCACTAGTTGTATGTTACAAATGTGGAGGGGAAGGACACATAAGTCCAAACTGCACGATGCAGTCCAAAGTGTGTTATAATTCTTGAAAAGAAGGTCACCTAGCCCGATTTTGTCGTGCACCAAAGTCAAGTCCAGCTGGGATGGAGGCATCAAAGGGTGTCCCAGACAAGACAAAACTGGTAGTTCAAGGGAGAGCGTTTGTCGTAACCTCCCAAAAAGTGAGGAATCCGAACGAGGTGATCACGGATAAGCTAATCATAAACTATAGTGAAGTTTATACTTTATTTGATACCGGTTCTATCCATTCTTTCATTTCTCCTACTTGTGCTCAACGTTTAAATTTGACTTTGGAGAAATTAGACTTTGACTTATCTGTTGAAACTCCATTGGGAGAAACCTTCATTACATCCACGGTTTATAAGTCTTGTTTGATTCAAATCGATAACCGCACGTTACCTGTCGATCTTATTTCTTTGAAAATACTTGCATTTGATATGATTTTAGGGGTTGATTGGTTAACTACACATTATGCTAAAATCGATTGTTTTCGTAAGGTTGTTAGCTTTCATATTTCTAAGCAACCTATTATGCGAATTCAAGCAACCAAACCACTAAAATCAATCACTGTCATATCAAGTCATAAAGTTATTCGTTTATTGAAAAACGAATGTCAAGCTTTCTTAACCCATGTCACGGATTTAAATAAAGATATGTCAAATTTGAATGATATTTCTATTATTAATAAATTTCCTGACGTATTCCCTCAAGAACTTCTTGGCCTACCCCCAGAGCGTGAAATTGAATTTTGTATCGACCTTGAATCCGGTACAAAAACCCATTTCCAAAGCCCCATATCCAATGGCTCCTATTGAACTTCAGGAGTTAAAAACCCAACTACAGGAATTATTAAACATCGGTTTTATTCGTCCTAGTACGTCTCCTTGGGGTGCTTCTGTTCTATTAGTAAAGAAGAAAGATGGAAGTATACGACTCTGTATTGATTATCGGGAATTGAATCATGTCACCATCAAAAATAGGTACCTGTTGCCTTGCATTGATGACCTGTTTGATTAGTTGCAAGGAACCAAATTCTTTTCAAAGATTGATCTTCATTCCGGATATCATCAGTTGAAGATTAAAATTGATGACTTTCCAAAGACTGCTTTCAGAACTCGTACGGGCATTATGAATTCCTAATCATGTCTTTTGGATTGACTAATGCTCTTGCTGCCTTCATGGATATGATGAACCGAGTATTCAAGGAATATTTGGATCACTTTGTGGTCGTCTTTATTGATGACATCCTCATATACTCCAAAACCCGCGAAGACCATGAGCAGCACTTGAGGCTGATACTCCAAAAGCTTCGTGAAAACAAGCTTTATGCCAAGTTGAAAAAATGCGAGTTCTGGCTTGAGGAAGTTGCATTCCTTGGGCACGTGATATCAAATCATGGAATATCTGTTGACCGACAAAGATTGAAAAATTCAAAGTTAGGGAGCAACCTAAGTCGATGACCAAAATCGTAGCTTTCTCGCTTAGCCGGTTATTATCGGAGATTCGTAGAAGGGTTTTCTCGAATCGCTACTCCATTAACTTTTGACTCGAAAAGATACAAAATTCGATTGGAGCAAGGAATGTGAAAAGAGTTTTCAAGAACTCAAGAGAGACTCATTTCAAAGACTGTTACGATAATACCATCCGGCTCGGAGGATTTGTCATCTACGGTGATGCTTGAGCAAAGGGTTAGGATGTGTTCTCATGCAACATGGGAAAGTCATAGCCTATGCCTCATGACAACTCAAAGAATATGAGAGGAATTATACTACTCATGATCTAGAGTTGGCAGCAGTCGTTTTTGCGCTTAAGATTTGGAGGCATTACCTGTATGGAGAGAAGGTGGAGATTTATACGGATCATAAAAGCCTCAAATATTTCTTCACTCAAAAAGAACTCAACATGCGACAACGACGATGGCTTGAGCTGTTGAAAGATTATGATCATATCATCCAATATCATCCTGGAAAAGCGAACGTGGTAGCTGACGCATTGAGTAGAAGATCATATGTAGGTACGAATGCGATATTGTCAACGCAAAGGCCCATTTTGTATGACTTACAAAGGATGGAGATAGAGTTAAAGACTCCAAGGACCCATATAATGATGGCGAATATACAAGTAGAACCGACTTTAATTGATAAAGTTAAAGCTGCTCAAGCTACAGACCTGGAGCTGATGCGTATGAGGAAGAAAGTGCAAGAAGGTGCTATTCCGGAAGCAAGAATCGATGAAGAAGGAATACTTCGAGTCAACTCCAGACTTTGTGTTCCTAACGACTTTGACTTGAAGTATAAAATTATGATGGAGGCGCATAACACACCGTTTACAATCCATCCTGGGAGTACCAAAATGTATCGTGATCTTCGACATACATTTTGGTAGAGCAATATGAAGAGAGAGATAGCGGGGTTTATCTCAAGGTGTCTAACTTGTCAACGAGTCAAGGCGGAGCATCAAGTGCCAAAAGGTCCATTGCAACCACTTGAAATTCCAGAATGGAAGTGGGAGCACATTACCATGGATTTCATTACTGGTCTTCCCAAGGTTTCTCAAGGCATAGATGCGATTTGGGTCATTATTGATAGATTGACCAAGTCTGCTCATTTATTACCAATACGAAAAACTTTTACACTTGAACGTCTTGCTAATATGTACATAAACGAGATCGTAAGATTGCATGGTATGCCAGTATCCATAGTTTCTGATCGAGACCCAAGATTCACTTCAAGATTTTGGGTTAGTTTGCAAAAAGCTATGGGCACGGATTTACGATTTAGTTCGGCATATCATCCTCAAATGGATGGGCAGTCGGAAAGGACTATTCAAACTCTTGAAGATTTATTAAGACTCTGTGTCCTTGACTTCAAGGGAAGTTGGGACAAGTTCTTACCATTGGTGGAGTTTTCCTACAACAATAGTTATCAAGCAAGTATTGGCATGGCTCCATTTGAGGCGTTGTATGGAAGAAAGTGTCGTTCTCCAATATGTTGGGATGAGGTGGGTGAAGCAACGTTGTTGGGACCGAATTTGATACGTATGGCTACGGAAAAGATTCAAACGATCCAACAACGTATAAAAACCTCACAAGATCGACAAAAGAGTTATGCTGATCTTCATCGAAAAGACGTGGAATTCAATATTGGAGATCATGTGTTGTTACGTGTTGCTTTCTATGGAAAGGAGTTACAAGATTTGGAAAGAGAGGAAAGCTCAATCCTTGATTCATTGGCCCATTTTTAATCCTCGATCAAGTAGGAACTGTGGCCTATAGACTCGTCTTACCGTCAAGTATGTCTCGTGTTCATAACATTTTTCACATATCTATGTTACGTAAATATGTGAAAGACCCAAACCATATTATTGAATTAGAACCAGACGAGATAGAGGAGGATTTAACGTATGAAGAGTTACCTGTTAAAATCATGGATAAGAAGGATCATATTCTACTCTCTAAAGTTATACCTCAAGTCAAAGTTTTATGGAGAAACCACGATATGGAGGAAATGACCTGGGAGTTAAAATCTGAGATGAAATCAAGGTATCCTCACCTCTTCGACATACCAGGTACGCACCCTAATTTCGAGGACGAAATTTCATAAGAAGGGGAGGTTGTAAGACCCCAATTTTTATGAATAAAGAATAATTTTCTCGAAATATATTTTTGAATATTATGGTGTGGATTTGATATAATGTTATAGTTGTGGGTAATATTTACAAATTTTGTAAAGTAAGCAAGTGGTTATATAATATTCGATTGGTGGGGAATATTCGTTTTAACAGGAATATTAAATGACGACTGCACAATTATTAATTGGATCCCACAACGGAAGTATTATTGTCGTAGTTAGAAAATGACATAATTATCATTTTATAAAAATAAAGGCGGAAGTTTTACCATTAAATTGTTGAACTACCCTAGTAGTAAAAATACAAGATGTACGCTGGTTGCATAGTAGCACACCGGTATTGATTATTGATGCTTACGTGAGAAGTCACTCGGTTATACTCAATTATTACTACAGATAATTCTTTGCATCATATCTCTTATATTATTGATTCGATTATTGTCACAAAGAGCATCTCGCATTATATGATATATTATTAAATCAATAATTGAGACGACAAAGTTATTCATATTATTAAATTGTAATATTTACAATGTCTACAAGTTTACATCGAGGAGAAGTTTGGTCATCTAATTGCTTGCGGCCAATAAGGAGAAATCCTTATCGCAAAGCCCCATCTTTCCTGGGAACGACCTGGTTGTTAAATATTGTGAGTTATAATATTAATGATGAATAAGTTCGTGTTGATTAAAGAAGAATTTGATAGTTCCATTGTGTTGGGATTATTAGTGTTAGTGGAAATCGACATCTATTCCGATGATAATTGATGTCTGGGGGTTATATTGATAAATCGGGTAATTAATCGGATAAATGAGCAATTAATTACTATTAATTCACATGATTATAACTATTTGTTCACATGTGTGTACTATTGATTCACATTCTTGTACTATTAGGGGAGTTGGTGCAAGATTGATAATACTTGCATGACTAAGTTAAAAATGGAGGTATAATTGGAGGTACTATACTGTAATTCGTATTTTCACATGATTATAACTATTGATTCACATGATTGAACTATTGATTCACATTATTTACTATTAAGGGAGGTGGTGCAAGTTTGATAATACTTGCAGGACTAAATTAAAAATGAAAGAAAAGTTGAAGGTATTGTACTGTAATATTTCGAGCCCCAAAACGTGCAATTATCGAAACTATATTTTCCTATAAATAGAAGCTCATTCTTCCTTCATTTCTCACCAATTCACTAAAGCTATAGAAGCAATTATTATAGAGAGAAAGAAGAGAAGAAGAAATGCTGCTACCTCTACTCCAGTATCCAGTTTCTTTCTAAGGTAAGGGGTATTATTTCTTTTGTATTCATGAAGAGAGCTTCTATTATTCCATTCTTTATTATTATGTTGGAATAACCTGTCTATGCGAAGTACCACATACATGGTAAAATTCTTCTGATATTCCATTCTTTATTATTCATTTGGAATATCCTGTCTGTGCGGATTACGCTAGACCTGGTTCCATTCTTTATTATTCTGTTGAAATAAACTGTATGTGCGGTCTATCGCATGTATAGTGAATTCTTTGTTATACCATTCTTTATTATTACATTGGAATATCACATGCATGCGGATTACGCTGAGACACAGTTCCATTCTTTATTATTCATTGGAATAACTTTGTATGTGCGGCCTATCGCATGCATGGTGAATTCTTACATTATTCCATTCTTTATTATTACATTGGAATATCACATGCATGCGGATTACGCATGACTTTCCATTCCATTCTTTATTATTCTGTTGGAATAACTTGTCCATGTGGATTATCACATGCATGGTGAATGATCCTTCGTATTCATTCCTTATTAAATTGTGGAAATGATCTGTCTACGTGGATTACCGTATGGCGGGTGAAAATCCATTTGCAATTTCATATATTCTATGATACTCATTTGGTTAAAGTTTTGGCTTCTATACTCCATGAAATTAGTAGAATATCATGAATATTTGCGCTTCATCCGGTATCTTTTCATGGAAATATTCTTCTGAGCATTATTGAATTTTTACTCCACAAATCAGTATCATGTTGACAATTTGGACGTAATTGATTTTAAGATAAATTAACTTATAAATCTTTAAAATTTATTCTCGAACCTGTTTTATTGAATTTTTATGTCATTGTCATCATCCTCATGCTTATATTGTGATGAAAGTCATCTTTGGCTTACGTGCATAGATGGACTTGGTATGATTATGACCGAGGATTATTCGGTATAATCATGACTGTAATGTTATAAATGATGTGGTAAAAGTCCTCGATAGCTTTGTAGTGCATTGATGGGCGCTTTTTGGTATGATTATGACCGGGGATTATTCGGTATAGTCATGACCATTGATGATTTAATGAATATCCTTGGCCCGTAGTGCAGGAATGACTCGATGATGTGGTTTATTTATTAAGTTGAGTCTCAACGATAAAAATTGATGAAAATATTTTAAATCATAGAAGATAGTAGATATCATGCTCTACTTGACTCTTCTAATGGATTGCTTATTCCGCTGCAGTTAAACTTGATGTCTATTGTATTTTATCAGTTTAACATTGTTGAAGACTAATGATAATTTATTCTGCATTATCTTAGTCATAATATTTTTTACTGGGCTAGTTGAGCTCACCCTTTCTTTCACTGTTCTCTTCAGGAAATGAGAACGTAGCCGGGAGTAGTCGGGGAACGGAGTGATGGTCCAGATGATAGCATTAGTAGTCCTCACTATTCTGTTAAATAGTGTGACAATAAATGAGGACCCCATTGAGTGTGGATATTGTCTAGATGACAATATTCTTATTAAAACACTTAGATTATGTTTTGTCGTATTTTACACAACTGTTGTATAATTAAGTTGTATTTGAATTTTGTACCATGTATTTGGCAACTCAAGATGGGTGATGTATACCTATTTTGGGGGTGTCACACCTATCCCAAGCTACATACATAGATACAATTTTGGATAGGTTCAACATGCAGAGTTCCAAGAAAGGACTACTTCCTATCAGACTTGGAATTCCTCTTACTAAGGAACAGTGTCCTGAGACACCTCAAGAGCAAGAGCGCATGAAGACAAACCCTTATGCTTCGGCAGTGGAAAGTCTTATGTATGCAATGTTGTGTACTAGACCAGATATTTGATTTGTAGTAGAACTGGTCAGCAGATATTAGTCTAACCTTGGACTCGAACATTGGATAGCAGTAAAGCATATACTTAAGTATCTACGGAGAACAAGAGATTATATGTTTGTTTATTCTAGTGATGATCTTGTTCCGAAAGGATATATAGATTCAAAATTTCAGTCAGATAAAGATTCTAAAAAGTCAACATCTGGTTATGTGTTGACTCTTGGAGGTGGAGCTGTCAGTTGGAGGAGTGTTAAACAGTCTTGCATAGCTGACTCCACCATGGAAGCTGAATACATTGCTGCTTCCGAAGCTACAAAAGAGGTTGTATGGCTCAAGAAGTAAAAATGGTACCTTCAGTATCATCTCCTATTGTCCTGTTTTGTGACAATAATGGGGCGATTGGACAATCAAAGGAGCCTAGAAACCACAAGAAAGGCAAACACATTGAGATATAGTTCAACGAGGAGGTGTGATAGTTTCAAAGATAGCTTCTGCACAAAATTTGG